>JAGFPH010006099.1:46121-58725 GCA_018207615.1 Philaenus spumarius | reverse complement strand
TTTCTCAGCAACTGTAGGACATTTTATGACAAATTGTATAGCAATATAATATAATGTTATTCCTCAAATTTTATATAAAACTAGCTGGCCCGATCCGGCTTTGCACGGAGACACAAATCAAAATTAAATATAGGGATTTTTAGTAACTTTGACACACCCAAATCCCCTTAAGTTTCCAATTTTTTGAAAACCTTTCTTAGCGAGCACCTAGGGCCCTAGAGGAAGCTACATACCAAATGTCATTCCAATCCGTTTGGTGGTTTTTGAGATTTCGTGATGAGTGAGTGGTATTTGGATTATATATGTATTGACTAGCTGACCCGTACGGCGTTGCCCGTGGTGGTTGGTATTTTCAGTCTTTTTAACGTAATTGTATTCTTTTTAAGTGTTCAGTCAGTGAGTGATATTTGACTTGTATATATATAGATCTTAAATAATAAAAGCACTATTGTCATAATAATAAAAGATCTGAAATTATGATTTTAGTAACTTTGATCCCCCCAAACCCCTCCAAAAATATCGAAAATTTTCATACCCTTTCTTAGTGAGCAGCTATTCGAATTTTTTGAAACCCTTTCTTAGCGAGCGCCTATGGCCCTAGAGGAAGCTACATACCAAATTTCATTCCAATCCGTTTGGTGGTTTTTAAGATTTCGTGATGAGAGAGTGGTATTTGAATAATTATATATGTATAGGCTAGCTGACCCGTACGGAGTTGCCCGTAGTGGTTAGTATTTTCAGTCTTTTTAAGTGTTCAGTCAGTGAGTGGTATTTGGCTTTTATATATATAGATCTTAAATAATAAAAAAAACTATTGTCATAATAATAAAAGATCTGAAATTATGATTTTAGTAACTTTGATCCCCCCAAACCCCTCCTAAAATTTTGAAATTTTTCATACCCTTTCTTAGTGAGCACCTATGGCCCTAGAGGGAGCTACATACCAAATTTCATTCCAATCCGTTCATTTGTTTTGAAGAAATCGTGATTTAATAACTTTGATCCCCCCCACACCCTCCTGAAATTTCGAATTTTTTGAAACCCTTTCTTAACGAGCGCCTATGGCCCTAGAGGAAGCTACATACCAAATTTCATTCCAATCGGTTCGGCAGTTTTGAAGAAATCGTGATTTAATAACTTTGATCCCCCCCAAACCCCACCTAAAATTTGGAATGTTTTCAAACACTTTCTTAGTGAGCACCTATGGCTCTAGAGGAAGCTAAATACCAAATTTCATTCCGTTCAGTAGTTTTTGAGAAATCGTGATGAGTGAGTGAGTGGTATTTCGCTCTTATATATATAGATAATCCTATAGTGGTAGAATAATTGAGAAATCAAAAGTATTCTTCGATAGAATTTCGTTTTTTACTTCTTCAAACATAGCAAGTCTCGTGTAATAATGTCGAATGAAGTGACTTGAAGCGTTAAACTTTTTGTTTTTATAAGAAGAATCGCTCGGCCAACGCTCAGCTGTGTGGTTACAGCCGATTTGCTAATTACTTCCTAGTTTATGGTTTTTACCATTCGAGATTGTATAATTTATAAAGGTAAATTAAATAAGCAAGTGGTCAAAGTCTGTAATATACGAGATTCATACTTCTCATATTCGTTAAATATTTGTAAAGTCATGAATATTTTGAAATTCTTGTTTTTGTGCTTCTGGTAGTGGGTTAGTTTGTATGGCATGAAGGTCAGTCCAAATTGCAGGTATTATGTGTTTCATTTCCCTTAAATCATAAGGAGTTTAGAGTTCGTATTCATATTTTTTTAATTTTGTCACTTATTTGACAGTAATACGGTAAGTTATTGTATATATCCTATAAGTTTTTGAATTCTTAATTAATGTACAAGTAAATCAACACAAAAACTTCAAAAATACTGCCAATTACGCTGTAAATGCGTCAACGAAGAACCAATAGTATTAAAATTAAACACAATTTCAAATGACAAACATAAACAGACACTTATACATTTCATGTAAAGGAAACTAAACTCATTACTATTAAAAAAAACTTAATGACTGTTAAATAAGTGATCAAAATAAAAACGTATTAATAAGGACTCTAAACTGCTTATGATATGGGGAATAAAATAAAATAAATGAAAAACAATTTTTTAAACATGCTTTCCTATCAATGAATAACATAAATAGACTCGAACTAAAAAATCAAAAATAACCCACAGATAAATATAATTCTTCCTCAGCGAATCTGATATTGTAATGAGACTTGATAGCTTGCAATCTTTTTACTTTTCACAAAACAAACACTCCCAAAAAGCATGGAGCGTGATGTTTTCGGGACTTAGCCGATTTTTTTTTTTAATCTTACTAAAGATTATTATAAATATTACTGATGAGTTTTTTATAAGAATACCAATTTCTAAAGTTAATTAGCGGGAGAGTAGATTTGTGACCGGCAGATTGTGACTTTCTGCTTACTGCTGTGAGTATAACTGCAGATCGAAAATTTGAATTTTATATTTTGTGGACTTACATACAAATCGCTGGTAAAAGAAGCAAATCCGATCATATGTTTATAGCTTTCTTTATTTTGACCCATTTGAACACCCCTGAATTAACTCTGCACATTTCATAATCACCCTCCTAACAGCTGGTTTGTACTAGAATTAAACAGTTTTTAGTTTTATCAGAGAAAATTAATGTAGGATATTTTCTGCACATTTTATTTTTTACACGAATTTATATTTTGCTTGGTTCCCTTAAAATCGATCAAAAACGTAAAAAACCATGAAAGTACCCGGTTCAAATCTACGTTGGGGATTTTGCCGAAGAGAAATCTTCTGATCTGAGGGGACATCTTGTGATCCGATGCCGACGGCCGAGTTATTACGATGCAAGCGAAGCGAAGCTATCCATAACCCGAGCCCGCAAAGCCGACAGGAGGCATAGGTGCGAAAATATTCTACTAATATATTTCATACACGCAGGATATTCAGCGACTTCATGAGTGGACCAATTTCGAAAATTGCTGGTTGAAACCTTAAAACATAAGTTTAGTTGTTGTAAATTCGCTCAACTTACGTCAGCGGTTCAGCTGCGTGGTCGAATTATTTTCGATATTTGATGTTTCACTCAACCCTTTTAAGTTTATAGAGTTGCTTAGTTAAATGTCCGTCTTAGTTAAACTTGAAAAAAAATTTTTAAATCACTCGCATTTAAGAGACACACTGCCGGAACTCAGCCTGTCACATACTGCTTCTCATCGGGACTGATTATACAACAACCATTTTGCTTCATTTCCTTCAGTTGTGTCGTGGCTTACAGCTAAGTACCTACATCCCTTATTGAAGAAACGGACCCCATACTGCCGCGACCAATCCAGACAGTGCCGGTAAACATCATCACATCTCGCCTGTAGCTTAGTATTTGTCTTTGGAGCACAGTATATCTACAGTCTACAAATCACAAGGGCGAAAGAAATGATAAAACAATACACCTACTACTTTTTCTGTAAACGGAGACGACAGCCATTCACGAAGTGCGGTAGCTCTAGACGCTCCCTCCTATTGTTGTTCGACATTCCAAAACAAGTTTTAAACTGATCTCAAGAGGATTAAAGTAAAAAGTTAGAAACAAAAAGAGATAGGGATGAAAATGTAATCACTAGGTTTTTAGGTTTCATTCTGGTTAAAGCTGTTATACTTACTCGAACTGTTGTGAAACTCGAACAGATCTATACTAATATTATAAAGAGGTAAAGTTTGTTATTTATTTTTGTTTTTTGCCTTACTGAACTGGATACATTTACATAAATACCTTAATTTCTTGTACTGTTCGCAGACCTGTTTTGATCACTTTCTATACGGTGACGTACGTTTCGCCTATTTTTTTCAGGCATTTTCAAACCGTTTATAAACAAATTTTAAAAATGATTTGCATTTGTTTAATGCGCGTCAAAAAAACTATAAATTATACACAAACACTCTACAAACATTAACACAAACACACGTAATGGGTCATGAATATGCCGGTGTAGTTTATTTTAAAATGCAACTCGCACACGTGCACCCCGGCCCGTCCTTGTCTCAGTTTGAGTACGGTTTTTGAAAGCGCATTAAACAAATGCAAATCATTTTTGAAATGTTTTTATATGCGGTTTGAAAATGCCTGAAAAAATAGGCGAAACGTACGTCACCGTATGGAAAGTGATCAAAACAGGACTGCGAGCAGTACAAGGAATTAAGGTATTTATGTAAAGTTTGTTTTTTTGTTTGTATGTAGGGGGTAATCTCTGGAACTACTGAACCGATTGAAAAAATAGTGTTACTAATAAAAAGCTACACTATCCCTGGGTAACATAGACTATAACTCATTTCGATAAAAACATTTTTTTATTTAAATATTTGTAAGTTTAGTCGGAAAAAATCTTAGGTTAGGCCTAGACTGATAAATCAACATATGTATTTACATTTATTACCACAGCAACCAATTGAATAAAATAACAGATAACGGCTGTTTGCTTTAATATTTCCATTAACAGCTAATTTCAAACTTTGTATTTCTAACTTTTAGGTTAGGTTTTTTTAAAGTGTAGACCTGAGCCTTGCTAGTTCTTTTAACTTTATTATAACTGCTGTTATAAAATGTACGAAATAATATCATTTGAACATTATTTAACATTATTTACCGTCTTAGCTTTGGGGTTATTATTAATCCTACACCTTTATCATAAAGAAAACATAACATGATTATGTGTATAGAAGGCTCAAACGGGGTTGGCGTGTGGAGCACGCATTGAGTTATTAAATAAATTAAAAATTAACGAAAAAAAATTAAATCAAATCTTAAAATGTAGATTGATCAAATTCTTGTTAATAAGAAGTACAACTTTATAAGTAAGCACAATAAAATACTTAAATTTTATGACTAATAAATAAATATAAACTCTAAAGTTAATTTATTAAGAATGTTGAATTAAAATAAATACAAACTAATATCACGCTAACAATAAAACACAACACCTAAAGCAATTTAACATTTATTAGTTTATGACTGTTGGAAGTTATCTGCCTCTTCTAAATGAAGGTTAAATTACAAAGAATGTTTTCTTTTTTATAGACAACTTCTAAAATTCCCCCATAAAACATAAGTATCATTCTTCAAGCAATTGTACATTAAATTTAAAATAATATAATAATTAAAATGATACAAAGATTGTCCTTTACACAGGGTGTCGGGTAAGTAAAAAGCCAAACTTCGAGAAATAGAAAATCATAAATCATTATTATTATTATATTTATTTCTATAGAGTTCGGAGATATTTCTCGGTTAGAATAAATAAAAATTTTCTTATAAACATATGTCCAAAATCGGTTCTTCTACCATCCATAAGTTTTAACTTTTATTTAAAATACAAACAAAAGTATAAAAAATTACTATTAACATTTTTTATAAAAACGTGCAGTTTTTATGTTATTCTTTTTTAAATTGATTAAATAGCTACCATTCTCAAATGAATTTGGAGGAGGGTTTTCAATTTAGGTCTGCACATCGATTAGTAAAATTTTAAGTTAATCTGTCAAACCGTTCTAGTCTAAAGTCTAAACTATTTAGTAGTAAAGCTGGTAAAAGAAGCGTTTCCGGACGTAGGATGCGTACTAAATTTATAGTAAAGTTGTGTCTCCTGAGCTCCGGACTAGGATATCTACTTCTTGTAGTAAGCGCATAACAAACTTAAATTTATTTAGAAGCACAAACTAACACAAAAAAATACTTTCAATAAGCCGATCGTTCACTGAGAATAATAAAACAAAACTAAAAGCAGTTTTTGACTGTTCCCCTTTGATCATGACTACAACTTTAGCACAGGTTGAATCGATGCCGATAGTGACTTATCACTTTTTATTTGAAATAATGATTTGTACGTATGCACATTTTCAGCTCCGTAGGAGTTTTTTGTCTGTTTTAACTGTATCTAAGAATACAAACACAGAACATAATTCTAACAAAAATACATAATTCTTCAATCGCCTTTCATTTGGAAAGGCGCCGTCCTCCGTGAAATTTGATCTACAACTAAATTATAACTATGATAATTAATTATTAGTCTCAAATGTCACTGAGGTTGATTTTGTCGTTGAAACGCTTTTAACGAATAAACATTATTTTTTGAGAATCGATTTCTGTGTTTTTATTTTAAGAAATGTTTTTTTCTCATTGGCCAAGCTCGATTATATTTCTTTGAAGTTAAGGTAAAAGTTCTTAAGTCAGAAATTGTTAATGAATTGTTATTGTGAGAATAAAATATATATTGTTTATGATTTCAATGGTTAGGCGGTCAAACTTCAATGATAAAGAAGTCAAAGTTAAAAAAATAAATTTTCTTGGTTTTTAAAAATAAATATATAGGCCTATATATATATATAAATACATATATAAATATGTTATTAAAATTATGCAAAACATCCCAAGCAGGAGACCAGGTAACTAGACATATCCCGTCAGCTTGGAAGCGAGCCAACCACCGTTTGCTTTACTTCTGAATTCCTACCTACAAACCACAGATATGAAAAGTTACCTAGTCTAGCCGAGATTCGAACCCAGTATCTTCTGATCAGGAAGATTCCACGCTACCCACTCAGCTATGGCTTATCGAGAAGAACTGAGAACAAAAACATCACTTGAATTACGTGCTACCATATTGCCTATCTCGCCCCTTCTCTTCTCGCGTATAATGTATACTGCAATGCAAGCAAGGAGTTTGTCAAAACTTTGAGTGCTTTTTCTGTACCTTTACCAATTTCCGACTTAAGCCCTTTTGCCCTAACTTAAAAGATTTATATTTTAACTCAACTATTAGTTTAAAAAAAAATCATGACTAGAATACAATTTTGTAAAAATAAAACACATTCTGTCATTGTTTAAGACAAGAATAATATATATTTTATATTACCATAGATACAGGACTAATATTGACAAAACAATGTAAAATTTTGATTAGATTTATGAACATCATGAAAGTCAGTCGCATTATATTCTTTCCTGCTCGCTCTCGCCGCGGGGAAGAGAATGTTGATCGTCCGATAACTGCACAGGTGTCTGTACCCTGTTCAGGTTAAGAACGCAGCGCGGGGAAGATGCGTACTTATATCAAAGCCCACTAAACCGTTGCGAGACGGCCAATGGGATGGGCGCGCAGCGTTGCCATATCTACTAGCCCCGAACACTCCTGGTATTTACCGCTCGAGGCTTGATCGCACAGTTTAAAGAATTATAAATGCTTTGAGTCAGCCTCAGTCAGTTATAAGCGTGGGAAGAACGTGACAACGTCGCACTACGGCAATTTGAGCGTTCAAGGTCTCGGTGTACACAAGCCCGCCCCTCAACGGTATTCTTTAGTGGGCTTTGATATAGTTCCGTCAATTGGCAAGGTGAAGGAAACGAAGTAGTGTCCGAACCGCGCTCTATTCTGAAAACGAGTTCAGATGTAGATCTGAGTTCGAGTTCACATTCTGTGTATGCGGAGGGAACTGGATGGAGTTTAAGGATTGTCCGTTTTTGGATCTACGGAGATCGAAGTGACAGCCTTAGTTCTGAATGTGCCTGACTGAATGGTGTCCGGAAATTCTAGAAAGCCCTCAACTGCAGTTTTATTGGAATTCTGTAAAACTTAATCAGAACACATTGATATCAGCTAATATGTACTTTTACTGCTTGTAAAATTACAGCTTGTTTTGTTCCTTTTAAGTTTTGCTAATTGGGTTCTTACGTTCTTTTCTTTAGACTTAAATTTGAGCGTCAATTTCTTATTTCTATCTCAATACTTGCAATAACAATTTCAACAACATACAAAGTTACACAACACAAAAATATATTAAATACTCATTTTAAATTCTTTTTAAGAAACATAGCTTTTCATAAAATAAAATAGCAGTAATTTTCAGCAACCGTTTGGATATTTTTAGAAAAATATTTTCTCGTTTGTTTTAAAACATTTTAAACTAGTCCTGTTAACAGACGAACTCGCTAAATTATCTAAAATCTGGTCTTTATTGAATATTTGTATGAAAAATGTTTTGAACTAATGAAATGGTTTTCAAAACATATGGTAAATATTTATTTACTTTGAAAGAGAGATTTTTTAGAGGGTGGAATGCTTCTAACGTAGACCTCTCGCCAGAGAAGGTACTGTGGGGCTCGATCCAATACCTACTCAGACCCACTACCCACTAAACCACCCCCACTCCCCAAACAGCTCACCGGGGAGGGACTACGCTGCTACCAGCGTCTAGGAAAAATCCCTAATGACTGCAAGAGTCAATCTAAAACCCGTTGAAACAAATAAAATGTTAGCGGCATGCAGGAAGACGTCATCGACACCGGCCATCAACGAAATACCAAGACCCATGCCTAAAACATCACTGGCATACTGGGGTCCCGGAGCTCCGATGAAGGCACGACCCCAAGTATGAGTGAGAAGTCGGGCTGAATCAGAAGAAGCTGTGAAAAATCGGGCCGACAATCAGACACCATTGACCCGTTCCTGGACATCACCGGCAGAGGGATCCTGGAGCTACGATAAAAGCCCGTCTCAAGTTCGAAAGTGAAGAGTTGGCTGAAACAGATAGTACAATCGATTATTGCTAGAAGAAATCGCTACCCGCAGCCCGACCGACAGTCGGACTATGGGAGTCTGGATGAAAGAGTCCGCCGGCGCGGCGTAGTGTAGTGATCGTCCGTCGAAGAAACGCGGATTATGCTGGATGACTCGCTGCCCGCAGTAACCGATATCAGGTAACAGGAGAACTCCCCGATGAAGGCTTCCGCCGGCGACGATGAGTGTACGTCCGTTAGTTATGTTCGATGTGTAGGGCTCCCCGTGATAAACCATCCTCAGAACTTGAAGGCCCGTCCAAACCTCACTGGATATCTCTCGTCTTAGGATGGATACAATTAGTCTAAAGATGTAAAAAGAAGACAGGGTTGCAAAAAACTAACTAATTCGTAGGTAATAAACCGTTGTAGTGTACTAATGTTAGCATGCTTTTAATTTGATTCTCTGAAACATTTCTGAAAATTAAATACGTAATTGTGCCACATTATTGAAAATAATTGCATTTATTACAATAAACCACCAAAACTTGAATGACATACTGCAGTTTAATAAAACATGTGTAATACTTATAAAATAAAACACATAAAAGTTATAAATACTTACACATAATGAGTAGCTTATATGCAGATATGCACATGACATAATAATTACTGCTGACATAAAATATTAAAAAAAAAATAAAACTGCTTAGCAGAAATTTTTCTTCCCTAGGCCTTAGGGAATAGTTAATTTAGTAGTTGAATTTAAACAATTGAACTACGTATTTAAATTTAAATTGACACTGTGCAATTTAATTTAGTCTAGAAGTTTAACTTAAAATTATGTTTTATTTTTTTCATCAATAATTTATTACTCTAGGTTTAAATTTGATTATAATTATTTGTATATTATATCTAATTATTCTACAATTTTAAGTGCATTTTGCTAGTAAAGATTTTTTTAAACATTTTAACTTAAAGCTGCAGAAGAAATGACTTGAGGACCTTGTAACTTTTTAACATAAAGAAATCTCGCTTGCAACTCTTACATTAAATAAATAATATTTTTTAATGTTTATTTTAATTTGAAGCTGATTACTTAAAATTTGTTTTTAAATTTTGAGTTATCAATAATTACCGGTACTCTAAGTTTAAATCTTATTATTATGTATACATTATTTAAGTATTTATTTATATCTCATCGTCCTGAAAATGTTTGTTTCAATGTATTTTGTTAGTAAATGTGTTTCTTGGAATATTCAAGTAACGCTGCAGACAATATTACTTGATAATCTTGGTAACATTTTATAAAGTAATCTCGTCTGCAACGTAACATTAAATAAATAAATACCTTGCTAAACATATAATATAGGTGATTGTGTGTATTGCATAATTTTTTAAAGAAATTCATGGAATGCCTCTTCGAAAAAATTAGCATTGAATATGCGTCAAAAGGCGAAAATCTCGCGGAATTATATAGCCTACCTTCTTTAAAAACTTGTACTGAGCAAAATAATTGCTCAATATTAACCAAACTCGCTAAACATATAACTTAGGTGATTATGTGTATTTAATAATTTTTTAAAGAAATTCTTGGAATGCCTCTTCAAGAAAATTAGCCTTAAATATGCGTCAAAAGGCGAAAATCTCGCGGAATTATATACCTTCTTTAAACACTTGTACTAAACAAAATAATTAGCCTACTTAATATTCACCAAACTTGGTAAAAATATAATATAGGGGATTGTGTGTAATATACACACAATGGCAAGTAAGATATTTTTAATGAAAAAATAACAAAAATTTAGGTACTTGATCACTTTTATTATATGAAGTTGAACGAAATATACAAGGTGTGTTTAAAACATAAGTAATAATTTGATGTTATCGATATTTACAGGAAGGATACAAAGTATAGGTAGGCCTATATTGTAATTACGTAAAGTTTTCAAAATAAACTGACATTATCGTAGTCATCTTCATTGACATGCTGTGGCTCGTCCCCCTCAATTTCAAGGTCCTCTTCTTCCAGTTCCCGGAGGAATTCACGGATGTCAAATCAGCCCGCTCGGCGCTGTGAAGACGGATTACACTCACACGGCCTACCTGCTGCCAGTGGCGTAACTACATAGATTGGCGCCCCACCGCAGATACAAGAATGGCGCCCCCTAGAGAAAAAAAACCAAGTCGCAACTTCTCACCCCTCTCACCTCACGGTGTTTTATGTAGCTACTACCTGGTAGTAATTAGGCATTATTTGACTCTAAATTGAAATGAAAGTAAATTAATTTAAGTATATGACATTTAAGAATTATAGCCAAATACATAGTGAAAGTATTATTTGTATACTTATATTTATAAATAACTAGTGGACCCGGCAATGCTTCGCTATTGCTTTATTTAATTTTAAGGGTAGTTATCAAATTTCATTCTTTTGACTTAAGTTATTGAATTGCAAATGGTGTTTATGTAAACAATTTATATAAACAATATTTTAAACAGCATATATGTAAGTAAATAGATATATGTAACAACCGATGTTTGAATTGAATTATAATACAGTAAGCATTTTTCGTTGATTTTTGTTTGTGTTGTTTGGCAATCTAACCTAAAAAAGCTGTTTTGATTTTTGAAGAATAATAACCTGATTATAAATTAGAGAAATTGGTTGCAAATAAAAGTGTTTTGGTTCATTGTAGGCCTAACCAAAAATTATGTCCAGTTTTTTATCCATAACAGTTGTTTTATTTATAATAATATGTAACAACCGATGTTTAAATTGAATTATAATATAGTAGGCCTAAGCATGTTTTATTCATTTTTGTTTGTGTTTGCTTTTAATTTGTAAATCTAATCTAAAAAGCTATTGGTTTTGAAGAATAATAAACTGATTATAAATTTGCTAAAGTTGCTATGGTAATGAATGTAAACAAACATGTGTTACTAAGCATTTTATACGAACAGCTGTTTTTGAGCGCTATGGTCTTGAGTCCATACAAAAGAGGCTGTTTAGTTTTTTCCAAATTTGAAACTTTTTCGGGAAACTTTTCAAATTTTTCTTTATATAAAAACCTAGTTCGGACTATTACGAACATTTTAAAACAAAAAATTGCCAAATTGGTCCAGCAGTTCTCAATTGATGCGATTTCAAAGAAACAGCAATTCATTTTTATTATATAGATAGTGCCCTCTCACCTTCTTAGTCTGGAAGAAGGCATAGAGAAGGATCAAAGAAAACATTAATAAACTAAAGGGAAAATACATTAAACATTAATAAACTAGTCGATTTTATAAATACTAATTAATACTGAAATATAAAAACTATATGAAATAAAACAATCAATTAACAGTTTTTAAAGAAAATATATTATAACACCAAAAATTAGAAAATGTCAAAATACATGTTATATATCAAATATAGGTTATACGTAATTACCATATATTTATACATACTTACGCATATATTATATAATTATTTTGTTTTATGTTTTTATCTGTTTTATGAAATGAGATAACTGCATCCAGCCTTAGTTTTTGTAATTCGAAAACAGCAAACAAACATTTTACGAAAAAATCCTCCAGATTTTATTTTTTCGTTTTGTTTTTACATCTTCAATTTTTGATTGGTGGTCAGATATGGTATTTGCACATTCTTCCTTATCGTCTAATGTCAGTGAATCAATTTTTGCGTACACCTTTTCCAACCATGCATCCTTGTCGAAGGTCCATTCTACAACATCTTGTTCGACCGGGCCCCACATCAAATCTCTCCGTACGTCTTTCAAATTAGTTTGCGTACTCGTATCTTTCACCACTACTTCCGTGATTGTATCTTCAATCAAACCAATCACTTTAAGTAACACAATTCAATTGATAACTCAAAGATTATGTAAGAATTCAAAGAACGCAATGTCAGTTCACTAGTTTCAATCGAGTTAAGTTGCAAATGAGAGAAAATAATTATTTCGTTACTATGGAAATTTAATTTGGTGAATGTTTGATGAAGAAATAATTACATTGTTGGAAGTGAACACATAAAAACATACAAAA
>JAGFPH010006099.1:33524-44315 GCA_018207615.1 Philaenus spumarius | reverse complement strand
CATAAAAACATACAACATATAAATAACTGTGTAGGCCTATTATATTACACTCTATTTAGCTGTTTTTAAAACGGTTCACCAATTGAGCGGGTTGTATTAAGCGGGTTCAAACAAGCCTTTTATGATTTTGATGAGAATAAACTAATTATTTTTAGAGAATTTCCATAGGAAAGATGATCTATTGCAGTGACTCTTATGGTAAGGCTTAAGGTCAGGAATAGTCAATGAGTACTGTACCGATCGTGGTCTCCCGAACACGTTTTGTATGTCATTAAACATTTTATATATATGTGTGTTCGCACTCTATCGGCCGCATTTTACGTTCTATTTGGTACACACGTTGGTTTTCTAAATCGATCGGATGAGTTCGTAAGTCAAAAAATCCAATATTCAGAATATTTTAAGCCGTGGTTATCAGCGAATTTCCATTGGAAAAATGAGCTATTGCAGCGAGTCTTATGGTGAGACCTAATGTCGGGAGTAAATGAGCACCGATCATGGTCCCCAGAACGCAGAAGTTTTTCATCATGGTCCCCAGAAGTTTTTGGGGTGTAAAAACTGTATATACATACAGTGGCGTAACTACATTGATTGGCGCCCCCCCCCTCAGATACAAGAATGGCGCCTCCTAAAAAAACCGCAAGTCGCAACTTCTCGGCTCTAGATTACTCCTCTCCAACCGTAAGCAATCTCACCCCACGGTGTTTTATGTAACTACTACCTGGTAGTAATTAGACATTATTTGACTCTAAATTGAAATGAAAGTAAATTAATATAAGTATATGACATTCTTTACATAACCAAACTATCTGTTGGTAGCATTGTAATTAGATATGCCAATGTTATGAAGTACTCATACTCAAAAGAATATGCAAGCTTTAAGTTTAAACTAATTTATCGTCTTTAAAAGGGAAAGAAAGACTGCAACTTTAAACACCAAACATCATGGTTTATTATTTACAAAAATCTTGTACGTTGTTATAATTAAATTTATTTAAAACCTCTTCTTTTCCTTCGTGTGAAAATACTTGTCGGTTAACGTGAAGGTCGATAGCACCTCGAGGGCGGGCTTATATTTTGAAGGGGTGATTATACTTTGTCTGTGCCTATCACGTTGATGACGTTGGTACACACTACGCACACATCAGGCTAGGCGCATATTGGGACGCGTGTGAGAAGACATGACGCGAGCTGCATGACACGATCGCGCCACACGCGTCGCGTTGGGGAACGCGTATTACAACGCAGTTGCTCCCAACTCTCGCCCAGTAGACTGGTGTATTTTATTTCATTTTAGTTTTAGAATATTTAAAATGAATGATTCACGGATAAAACTGTTTATTAGATCTATCCTAATTTAAAGTGACTTCATTCTATGTACATACCTTAAACATTTTCACCTTTTAGTTATATTTTATTACAAATTATTTCATATTACAATGCAGAGAACAATCATAGTATAAAACATTATTAATTCATCAACAAAAAATATTTATAAAACAATTCAGTGGACATATATATTTATTAAAAATTACTTTTTTTTAAATGTTATTGAAAATTCAGCTTAATTATTCAAATAAATTCAATTTTATGTTCAACATTTTTTTTATATAATTAGGCCTCTATCAGATTTTTCTGGGCAAACATCTGAATAATGGAAAATGCACAACTTCACACACCAAAACCTTTGAGCGTTACTAGAGTACTGAACTCGTGAGACGTGTGACGCGTGAAACTGTGTCACTGCCACTGAGCCACATGTCTGTCGTGCCACGTGAGTCGCTTACCATATGCGCTAAACCATTAAATTACTTATGTTACAAAAAGTCGCGCTGTGGCACGTCGCGTGACAAGCGTCATACGAGTTCAAATATGCGCCTATCCTAACACCTGTTGATTATATATTTACATCAAAGGGTGCATTCTGCCGCACTAACTGGTAGGTATTAGTGCGGCCGAATGCTACTAACCGAACTTCGGTAGATGACGTCACTTCCCCTATCGGACGCCATTTTTTCCACCGCAAAAAATTCGCGATACATCATCTACCCTAACGGTAGAAATCAAGGCGGCAAAAACCATTACTTAAGAATGTCACAGTTCAGTTACCGCTACAATCTACTAGTGCATTCGGCCGCACAGTTTATCGGTTGAATCCACCACTCTGATGTCATGTAGTGGCCACTTGATCTAACCAGTGCGGCCGAATGCAATCAATGACATAAATTTGTTTGATGGGGGAGCAAATAGTTCGTTTATTAATAATTACTAAAGTTCAGCAGGCATTACTGTTAAGTGCTAGTAAACAGATTGCGCAACCAAAATGAGTACTGTTTCAGTCTTATATGATCCGAGGTTATATTATTTATGGAACAGTTTTATTAAGACATCTTAAGGGAAGGTCCCACTGAAAATGTCAAAACCCCAAAAAAAATTTTTTTTTGTTTACTAAAATTTTATTTAGATCTTTCTGTATTAAAAAAACATAACAAGTTGATGAAAATATATATACATAATTCTTGGAGATAACAATTTTTAAAGTTGAACATACACATGAATTTTTGGTGAACCACTTCGGGGTTAGCCTTGTATAATCATTGATTATAGTACAAACTCTTATGCTGTGACATTTCTTTATACTCTATGGTATATAATATAATACTAGTAGTACTTGTAATCAATAAAAATTAAAATGGTGAACTAGGACCATTTATTTTGCCTAAAATATAACAAATACAATTATTTTTAGAAAACGCGCGATTCCCGAAAGTAGAGAAAACGAAGAGTTTGTTTACTAAAAATGCTAAGGCTCAAAAAGTATTAGAGATACAGCAGTGAAATTTTGCATGCTTGCTCTTTACACATACAGGCACAAAGTTATGCAAGGGCTTTCCATTATCCAAAGTAGTTTTTATTATTTTAAATTTCTATAAAAGATTACAAAAAATGGTTATTTTGTTTCAAGTGGACTAATTAGAGATAGTAAAAATTTAAATAGCTCAAAATAATATACCGTAAAGAATTTAGAATTTTCAGTGGGACCTCCCCCTAAGGGTCGGCTCTAGCTGTCGGCCATGTTGGCCGACACTCCATAAGACCAATGTTAAATTAAAATCCAAATTTTTCCTTTATTTTTGATCGGAAAATTATAAACGATTTGTCAGTTTAAAGCTATGGTCAATATGCATGCAAATGGCTTTTTAAAAACTAAGAAAAATATTTTGTTTAATATTTATTAACAATTTAAAACATTGATTTTTAATATTTTTTATGTTGTGACTATTAATTATAACGTAAAACTACCAAGCCATTCGCCTGAAGGATTTCGTCCCCAAGATTTTGGTTTTTTTTAAACGCTATTTGAACAATTGCGGGTTTTAAATGGATTTAGGCTGAGCAATGTCCGTGTAACCTACCGCCGCTATAGGGTGATTTAAAATATTTTTTACGTTTTAACTATTAATTATAGCGCAAAAATACCAAGCCATTCGGATGAAGAATTTTGTCCCCAATAGTTTGGTATTTAAAAAAAACGCTATTTGAATAATTACGGGTTTTAAATGGATTTAGGATGAGCAATGTCCGCGTAACCTACCGCCGCTATAGAGAGTCGCAGGTTGCTTTCTGTTTTGCTAGAGCCGACCCTTAATGAAATATTGTTCATTAAAAATTTATTTTGATGGTAATGTGTTTACATTTTATTTTTTTAATTCCTTTGTATATTTTTTATGTGTCCGGGTCGCGGCGCCCCTTGACCTGGAAGAAAGATTAGCGCCAGGTAAGCAGTGTGAGTGTGGCTGAGGGTGGGTAGCGAGGGTCGATTTGGTGGTTCAGAGCGCACGTCTGTTTGGACAAACTATGGAACCAAACTGACCTATACCACTATACGGGCTTTATTTTCTAATCCTTACAACAAACATGTTTGGTCGAGATGAAGAGTGTATTCAAACAGCTGTCAATAAATACATTCTCTTAGCACGGATTCTTGGTACATATGAAACCTATAATCTAGTTTATCCCAGCACGCTTACAATACCGTGTTCGAGCATGCGCATAACGTGCAACCAATTATGCAAATTGAGTGAAATGAAAGGAAGAAGATGCAACATGGAGCGAGGATTCTAGTTTTTATTTTTATAACTTTCTTCACAGGGTCGTCTGCCATTCGTTCCAGTCGACATTGCATTAGCTATACATGGACCGTATAAATATAACGAGACCATATGACTGGCGAAAGTTTCGTGTTTACTGATAGATCTTGGAAGTGGCGGAATGTATGCATGGATTCAGAACGCATACAAATGAAAACATATTTTTATCTAGCAAGAAAATTTTAATTTTAACTATTTTATTGAAACTAGTGGACCCGGCAATGCTTCGCTATTGCTATTGATTGATTTACCTAACCTAAAATTATATTCAGTTTTTGATCCAAATCAGTTTTTGATCAAAATCAGCTGTTGATCAAAATCAGCTGTTTTAAGCTTTTCATACGAACGCTGTTTTTTGTGCCCCTGATAAAAGCAAAAGAAATCTTTCTTCTTCTTCCTTAAGATTGACCTTCCGTAAGATTAACATTGAAACTTTGAGGGCTACTGGGGCGTATCCCTGAGAACCGATGTAAATTATAATGGGATTCTGCTCATTTACAGGACACTACCTTTCTAACGGTATGCGCGAATTTCTCCTACGATGCACACAAGCTGAGAAAAAAGGACGACAAGTTTTGTGCTTGCCTATTAATATATAGATAGAAGAGTTTCCTAATTAAAGTAGAGTGTCGCATTTAAAGCTTGGGAGTGTGGTATTAGCGAATTTCAATAGGAAAAATTTACGGTGGGACCTAAAATCGGGAGTGGTCTATGAGCACCCATCGTACAGTTCATAGAACAAGTTTAAAAATTATATATATACTAGGGGAAACCCCTGCGTGCTCCGCACTCCAACCAAGTTGAAGCCTTCTATACACATAATCATGTTATGTTTTCTTTATAATAAATGTGTAGGATTAATAATAACCCCAAAGCTAAGATGGTAAATAATGTTAAACGTTAAAATCAAATTATTTCGTATGTTTTATAACAGCAGTTATAATAAAGATTAAAAGTAACAGGTCTACACTTTAAAAACCTAACCTAAAAGTTAGAAATAGAAAAATAATTTCTTTAAAGTTTGAAATCAACTGTTAATGGAAATATTGGAGAAAACAGCTATTTTATCAGTTATTTTATTCAATTGGTTGCTATGGTAATAAATTTAAATACATGTGTTGATTCATCATATAAACCTAACATTGCAAATATTGAAATAAACAAATTTTTTATCAAAATGAATTATAGTCTATGTTACTCAGGGATAGTGTATCTTTTTATTCGATTCAGAGATTACCCCCTACATACAAACAAATTTTACCTCTTTATAGTATTAGTATTGTTGTTCGCACTCTAATGACCGCATTTTACGTCCGATTCGGTCCAAATTTTATACGCAGGTTATTTTTCTAAGTCGCTCGGACGGGTTCGATAGCCACAAAAATCAACCAACCCGATGCACGTTTCTTGACTGGAAGTAACAGAGATTGTTCGTAATAAAATGACACTTTTTGGAGAGCATGAAAGAATAAATGTAGGAGCTAATTCTGAATATTTTGTTTATTTACACGGCCTCGTAGCCCGTCAGGTTCCCCCGAAATCGGTCAAAACGTAAAATACCATACAAGTACTCTAAATGTACCTTGTAAATCGAATTTGTCTGCTACGAGCGAAGCGAAGCAGTGGATAATACAAGACCGCAAAGTCGAGGTGCAAATTCGTACACGGATGCTTTTCGCTGCTAGCGGGTCGAAGCAGCGCGTGCGCCGTGCCGGGGCTGCAGACTGCCTTCAAAACAAATTCTGCTAATATATCGTCACTTAGATACAAAACCTTGTAACACTCATATACCTTTATTACGAGGAAGAAGCAAAAACTTTGCAGTTTAATAATATTATAATTTATTTTTAAATATTTATTCACTAGTATTTATAATTTAGAGGGGTTGCAATCGTTAAATACTGTAATTTTTTATTGTTTATGATCGTTCATGGTACATTTTTTTAAATAACATATATAAATACTGTAGTAAACAAATTATGCAAAACACCCCAAGCCGGAGACCAGGTAACCAGTCATATCCCGTCAGCTTGGAAACGAGCCAACCACCGTTTGCTTTACTTCCGCCCTCCTACCCTCAAACCACAGATATGAAAAGCTACCTGGTCTCTAGCCGAGATTCGAACCCTGGATCTTCTGATCAGGAAGATCCTGCGTTAGTCCACTCGGCTAAGGCTTGCCTTAAAAACAACTGATAAATTTAGTTACTTTAGTATTTCTACAAGTATTACATGTATAAGTAAATGTACCTTCATCAGCACCATCTAGGAGTGGTAATAGGAAGTTTGCTTGGTTTTTCTTAAGTTTGAATCTGTATAATTTGTATTCGTGAGCGGTTTATAGTGCCCGACATAGAATTTAAGATTTGTTGAGTCTATACAAAAACACGTAGAAAATAATTATCAGATTGACATGAAATTAAGTATGAAAGTATAGAATGACTGTATAAATCCAGTTATGCAAAAAAAACTAAATTTTGGCAAAGTTGTGGGTTATGAGGTTTTCCATCTTAAGTGGCGATATGTCGAACACGCAGGCAGCTATTCAGCGCCTTCGTGATTAGACTAAGCCGAAAAATCCAACAACCGTAAGCACTATTTTTACCATGAAGTAAAGTATTTTGATATTCTTCGTACCAGAATGAAACGTTTTTTGGGTTTTTTTTTTTGTAAAAAAAACTAATATAGGAGATTATTCTGCATGTTATCTCGCACGACCTTATAGCTCGTCCGGTTCCCCCAAAATCAATCAAAACGTAAAGTACCATAAAAGTACTTGGTTCAAATACACGATGTTGATTTTGAGGTTGAACTAGTTTGTCTCCTGAGCGCGACGCGAAGCGGTCCAAAATCCAGGACGCAAGGTCAAGGTGCAAGCTCACAAACTGAACGAAGCAGAGGATGAGCCGGGGCTGGAGGCTGAGGTGCAAACAAATTTGAGTTATTTATTTCGTACACGCAGGCAGCTATTCAACCTCTTCGTCTGTAGACCAATTTCCCAAATAGTTGAAACCCTAGAATACTCATAAACCTAATTTTATAAATTCGCTCAACTCACGTCCACGCCATCGGTTCAGCTGCGCGGTAGAATAGTAAATAGAGATTTTTTTTAGGGGAAATTGTTTTTTAGGGGATAGGCTGTTGTTTTTTTAGGGGAGATTGTTTTTTTAGGGGAGATTGTGTTTTTTAAGGAATATTGTTTCTATGCGATATTGCTTTTAGGGGAATTTTTTTTTTTTGGGCTATTGTGTTTTTATGATATATTGTTTTTAGGGGATATTGTTTTTTAGAGGATATTGATTTTTTAGGGGAGATTGTTTTTTTAGGGGAGATTGTTTTTTTAATTTTATTTGATTCTTTTCCCTATAATGTTGGATCCGTTATGGGTTTCCTGTAGAGCATATACGTACCTCTGACAACACTCTTAAAAAAAAATCGCTACAGTACTTGTAAATAGAGGTAAGGTAGTTGTTTTCAGTAATACTTTTAGGGATATCTTGATAAGTGTAAATCATAAACGTGTTTAAATAGTTTTTATATTTAAAAAAAGTTCTTTCATGCGTTGCCTCGCCCAAAAATGCTCGCTGAAAAAAATTTAATTTCTGCTTACAAACAAAGGAGTTGTGTTATAATAAGGATTTGTTTTTTCTGTGTAATTTATGGAACCCTAAAACCCACCTAGCCTTAAAAGAAGTAAAATATTTTGTTTTCATATTTTCGACATTAAAAAGTGTACATATCAGCCAACGAAATGAGTAAAGGAAATCGGTTGAAAACTTTTCTCAAATTGGGTGTTTACAAGTGCAACACCGAACATTAAGGCTCTTTTTTACCTTGAAGAAAACTCCCGCGTGTACAGTATGATTTCAATACGAAAGGTCTGACTGAAGCCGCAAAATCGTTGAAACATGCATTCGTAATAACGTGTTTCGGATTCTATTTCTAAATTAACTAGCTGGCCCGACCCGGCTTTGCACGGATAGACAAATCAAATTTAAATGTATATTAACAAAAAATATATTATATCAATAAATATATTACACTATGTATTTCTTAAGGTGATTTTTAGTAACTTTGACCCCCCAAACCTCCCCTAAAATTTAGATTTTTTTTAAACTCTTTCTTAGCGAGCACCTAGGGCCTTAGAGGAAGCTACATAGTAAATTTCATTCCAATCCGTTCGGAGTTTCTTTTCAATAACTTTGACCCCCCAAACCCCCCTAAAATTTCGAAATTTTTAAAACCCTTTCTTAGCGAGTACTTAGGGCCCTAGAGGAAGCTACGTACCAAATTTCATTCCAATCCGTTCGATGGTTTTTTGTAGTAACTTTTTTGTAGAAACCTCCCCTAAAATTTCGAACTTTTTGAAAAACTTTCTTAGCGAGCACCTATGGCTTTAGGGGAAGCTACATACCAAATTTCATTCCAATCCGTTCGACAGTTTTAGAGATGTCGTGATTTTGTAACTTTGACCCTTCCCAAACCCCCCTAAATTTTCGAATTTTTTGAAACCCTTTCTTAGCGAGCATCTATGGCCCTAGAGGAAGCTACTTACCAAATTGCATTCCAATCCGTTCGGTAGATTTTGAGAAATCGTGATTTAGTAACTTTGACCCCCCAAACCCCCCCCCCTAAAATTTCGAATTTTCGGAAACCCTTTCTTAGTGCGCGTCTAGAGCCTATGACGTGTATTAGCGCCAAATTTCATGTTTGCAGGCCTCGTGGTGTTTGAGAAACAATGAGTTAATGAATCAATGGTATTTGGCTTTTATAAGTATAGATAATCTGGGAAACTACTTTAAGTTATAAAGAAGGCTTTGTATTTTTTACGTGTTAGCTAAAAATATGGAAATTACTGCTTAAAACTCCCAAAAAATGCGTTAAAAATAATCGATTTTTACTCAGTTAAACTGTTGATTAAAAGGAATTGCAGTAGATTTCTTTCAATTGTGAGATATAAGACAAAAGCACAAAGCCTTTAAGAACAGTTTAAGATGTTTCACAACTTTTTAGGTTGAAAAACGGCGTCCGAAACACGTTAGTACGAAGTGCATATTTTGCTGTTTTACGCAAGGTATAGAAGACCCTTAATGAAAATTTCAACTCGTCATCATCATTTACAGAAAACAAAGACATTAATTATGACTTTGTTATAACATTAAATGGTGGGTAAATAAAAGCTTTGGAAATATGTTTACATAAACTTTCTCATTGCGTTGGATGTGAGGAAACGCATCGCAAACAGAATTCCATCATCAAGCGTATTGAAACGTACGCAATCTAGTTCTGAGCGAGATAGGCAAGTTAACTAGGGCGTTTCAATGTGCGCCGTTCATTAGGCGTGTTGTTAGTCTTCCCTTAAGGGACTTATATCACTACTTTTTACTTTCATTTACGCCATTCAGTTTTAAATTTCCCTCCAGCAACAGCCTTCCAGCTATAACTGGATATGTCCGGAATCAATTATTCACACTTTGAATAATGACAAGTTATTACTTTTACGTTATAGTAGTTATTGATCTTAAATAATAAATCAAGCAGTGCAGTCCGTTTGTGCCTTGGGCGGGGGCAAACATTGCGGTTGCACCTGAATGCAGTTGAAGGGCATCGGGTTTTCTGAACAACATTTTTAATATAAAAATATAAAATTTGTCAGTTTGGTCACTACGGTAAATGTAAGTGCTTTCAAAAAACGTGTTTTGGTTCACTATAGGCCTAACATAAAATTATGTAAAGTTATTTATCCAAATCAGCTGTTTTATTTATATTACGTTAGAACATATGTTTGAATTAAATTATAATACAGTAAACATATTTCGTTTATTTTTGTTTGTTTGGTTTTATTTTGCTAACCTAACCTAAAAATGCTGTGGCTAACCTAAGAATAATAAACTGATTTTAAATTTGCCAAGTTGGTTGCTATGGAAACAAATGTAAACGAATTCAAAAAAACATGCGATGTTGAGCTTTTAATTTGAAGATTGATAACAAAACCTAAAATGAACATTGCTGATGATGAAATCAGCTGTTATATCTTAAGAGGGGGCAAAACCCAGAAAATACGTGGCGTAAAACATGCTCCACGCGGGAGCAAATAACGTTGCCATTTTTCATTTTAAAATTTTCAAACAAAAACCATAAGAATTAAGTAAAATCTTTTGCTTTTTAAAATATAAAAAAATTCATCTCCTTTCCTTCTATATAGTGCTAAAATAACAGATTTTACGGCAAATTACCGTTCAATTTGTACTAAAACTATTTATTTGATCAAAATTTTATAAATCAATCCAAAAATAACAGTATTTCATCATTTCAATAAAATTTATTTTGAACCGAATAAAGTGTATTTGTCGACGTTATATGTATCCGCGTAAAGGCTTACATTACCAAAACTACTCTGAAACGAGCTACCCCTGGTTGAGAAATACTGAACTATGTCAGCGCGGAAGGATACTTCGACCATTCATAAAATAGGTTCACCACACAAGTTTGACTTATCTCGGCTGTTATTTATATCGTTTGTCATTTGTTTTACTCACATACCGTTTCTCCGACATTTGTTTGTAAAATGTATAAAATATATTTTGCTTTATCCTTGCAGGTCAAAATAGCAAATTTTATTTTTATTAAACGAAAATCTC
>JAGFPH010006098.1:72659-84646 GCA_018207615.1 Philaenus spumarius | reverse complement strand
CAACCGTTTATGAAATACATCCTCTCAAACATTTTCTATTTTATGTGGTTTTTTTAATTGGGCCACCATTGGGATCTCAGAAAGTATTAATTTTACAGCAAATTTTAAATGGGGGACCTTTCCTTGTTTTATGAGAAATTAAAAAATATGTAGTTAAAATATTTCTAAATGGCCGCCATTTTCCAATATGGCGGTCAACTGTGAAATTTCTAATGGAACCTGCTATTTGATTTTATATGCAATTTTAAGACGTTTTTATTCATAGTGTTTTTTTAATAAACTTTAAAGCGTTGAAAGTTTCAGAAATTCTTATTTCATCAATTAATTATTAGAGGCATGTTTTACCATTTATTTGCAAACAATAAAATTTAACTCAAAGTGCAATATCTTGTACAATGGAATGTTAAAAAGCTGTTGCAATTTGACAAATACTTTATTTCAAACAAAAAACGTACGTAAATTATTGTTAAAAAATCGCTAACGCAACCACTATGTACTGTGTGAAACTTTGAGAAATAACAACAATGGGACCATGTTTACAAATAAAAGTATTATAGCTGTTTATTAATAGTGAATTATTTACAATCTTTGAATACCAAATTATTTGGTAACCAGTACAAAACAAAAAAAAAAGATGGATATTTTATTATAGACCGAATTTTGTGTTTTGGGTAAAATATTGCAACAATTACTCCAGTTACAGCACTGGGACATATTTCATTAAATTTATCTGCTGATTATACGTAAATTAAATTAAATTTTACACCTTAATTAACGCCCTACATATTTCAATAGGGATTCGTTTCTGTGAGTAATCTGAAACACGGATGAAATCTTTCGCCATCTGTAACTCTCTAACGAAGCATTTCCATACCTATGAATAAATTAACTTTTTTCATTATTTTTTACCAGTGGAATCAGCTTAGAAAGTGCTCGGAACATTATGCAAATAACTTATTATTTTAGCTCAAAATAACTTTAAAATATTTTGTTTGTAGAGTAATTCTGGGTATTGTTGACAACTACCTAGAAATACATTTTTCCTTTTTTTGTCAATATCTCTGTTGTCCTTTGAGCTACAGACAAAATTAAACAAACATTGTGTTTGTCATTAAAAAAGTAACTTTTTTGTGTCTTATAATTTTTTCGTAAAGTTAGCGGTTTTTGAGATATTTGACATTAAAAATTATAAACGGCCGCCATTTTGAAAATATTTAAAATATTGTTCTAATTTTCAAACAAGGTTAACAGTTAATTGTTTTAACAGTGATAAAAGGTTACGCAACAAATAGATGTACAAAGTTTGAGCTCAATATCTTTTCTACTTCCAAAAATATTAAGTATTTTGTAAAAAAACACATACAGACAGGCCGAAAACGGAATGAGATAGGACACATGTTATATTACATTTTTTGTTTCTTTTGACATGCTGAATAACGTGATAAAGTTTCTCATATGGCTGCAAGTCACCCTGTATTTGAAGTTTTAGTCTGGGTTCACACTAGGCCTACTAGAAAAATATTGAATCAAAGTTGTTTTAAACATGATTATAGCACTAGAAAGAAAGAAAATTACAGATTTCCATCTCATCGTTTGAAATTGTTTGAGAATACTCTACTATTACATGAATCTAAAATTGTACAATATATTGAAAAATCATTACAAATCCTTAAATGAAGTACAGTTTAAAAATAAAATAAAAGCACTTATAAGCATAAATTATAAGCAAAGCTTATTATAATGTAAATGAATATTTTATAATGTGTCCACTTTGAAATGAAAAAAATAGCAGTGCAATAGAATTTAAACTATCTGATAAATCTAGGAAATGAAGAGTTGTAATAATTTTAATGTAAAAAAAATTTTTGTATTTTAAGATTGACTGTGCACCTGTTTCTATAAGAAATGTTTTAGTGCAATAATGAATCTAACCTAATATCTGTCACAACGAACACTGCTAGTAAAAACAAAGAATAAGATAGAAATAATTTAATCAGCAGTTGAACAGCAGACGTGAGTGGATCAAATTTCCAAAATAAAGTTGAAGTATTACAGCGTTTCAAATAACTATTTGGGAAATTGGTCTATTCACGAAGGTGGTGAATAGCTAAATATGTGAAGCACCGACTCTTTAGACATTCACGCTAGCTCTAAGATTGTTTTATTATTGATGAGATATTTGGTCGGTTTTAATTTGAATATTATATTACTTTATTTTATTAGACTAAGCACAGGCCCACCGAGAGGGGGGGCAAAGGGGGAAAAATCGCAGTCCGAGGGTAAAAAAACATATTCAATAGGAATACATTTTTTTAAATTTTATTACCTCCTGAGTAAACTGCTATTAATAATCTTTATCCATAATTTGTTGAACAATGGTTAATTGTACAATGGTTAATAAATTAAAATTAAAATTTAATTAGAAATACGTCCTAATGTAATCTTTTTAGATAACTTATTTATTTCAAGTATGTATATAATTCCAGCTGATTACTCTATTTCCCTATCACTAATGATTTTAGTTACCAAACGCACTGAAAGAAGATAAAGATAGTGAGAATGTCGTAAGATTTTTAGCAACAAAAGAAAATACTGAGATGTTGAAGAACTTTATCAATAAAGAAACATTTTTATACATCGAATAGTGAATGATTTTAGTGTAGTGGTGTTTTGTGGCACTAACTTGCATTCGTAAAGCCAATCTTAGCGCATGCGTACAGCAACACAGTTTACTCTCGCTTCTTCTTTTTTAAAAATGGCCGCCTAAAATGTAGCTGGTTGCCATGATTTTCCAAGTTCTTTAAAATTAATGTTAACTATAGTGCAAATGTTTAAAGTAAAACGTGCCTCATTATGTGATCAAATAATAATGAAATGATAAAGGCTGTTTTTTTTATAAATTATTTATTTGACGTCTTTTTGACCCAGCGTAAGCGAGGTCCTGTTTCAGTACCGGTCAGCATTTTGTCTGTCTGTTACGCGATTACAACCAAACTCGTATGTAGATTTTCTTCAAATTTGACATTAATGTTCCTTGAAGACAGGGAAAATAGAGTATGTGTATTGATATTTTTAAAACACAACAGTTTTAATATTATTTTACACCTTGTAAATGAGTCACTACTAATATTATTACTGTATAATTATTTTTGATGTTCGTTGTTCAACGGTAGATGAATTGATAGTGTTCGTAGTTTTAGTTCTAAGGATTCTACGCTCGATCCCATTAATCAATCAACTTTTTAAAATTTTTAAAGTGTATTACATATGTATCATAGTTTTCTAGAGTCTAGATGTTGCTTACTGTTCCTTGACAAATAAATCTTTACAAAGAAATGAAAAGCAGGATTGGCTTGTGCAGGTCCCGGTGCAAACTTTTACTGCGGGGCCCCTCAATTTGGCATCCATCTTTCACCCTTCTCACCTACAATAGTTAGGACTGTATTATTATATCACGTAATCGCAGTATGAAATATAGATAACAAGAGAAAACATGATATAATATTAAAAACACTTAAATATTAAATAAAACTAGAAAATAAACTAGGCTATTACTAAATGAAAACAAACTTACCAATTGGGAATTTTTCAGTTATTCTTTTGTGCCTACATAATTGACAACTAACAACACTACACTGTCACACTAAATATAACCTTTTATCATCAAAATATTCGTTTATACAAATTTAAAGAAGAAATTCCTATTCCTTTAACTTAATAATATAACAGCTGATTTCACCCATAATCTATAAACTATATGAAGCTAAAATTATTTCACTTCTGACGGCAGTCCCACGACTGCCACTTTTTTTTTAGAAGTTAGTTAGTTTAAAGTAGAAAAGCCGTAAAACAGCACTTGATCGCATCGTTTTAGGAGTAGGGCTATTGGTACCAATGTGTACCGACCATTCGGCATTTGGTCTATCAAAAACCTGTTTATTTCTCAGGCACAGCCAAATGCATTGGTATTTTTTTTTGTTTTTTAAATTAATTTGACATGAATATTCCTTGAATGCTTTTAAAATGACGAGTGAAGTATTTTTTATTCCTTGAGTCCATTTTTGTAGGCAGTTGCAAGGATGATTAAGAGAAAACAAAATCAGACATTAAAAATGTATCTATATTGTATAATAGGTTCTGTGATTATTTGTGAATTTTCTTTCATATCTCTAAATCGAGAATCCTGCAATTTTGTATGCCGTTTTTTCGTATTGAAATTTGCAATTATACAATATTACTGATGTCGTCAATATTACAAGAGGACAATAAGAATTGAGGCGAAAGACACATTCGTATTCAGAAAATGTGACTTGTTATAAAGTTTCAAAATAATTAGCAAATAGATTAATTTGACACATTTTGAACATTATGGGATTGAAACGAGGAAATTATAACTTCGTCTATTTCAGTTTTATATCTCCCTAACATTAAATTAATATTATCCCAATCTTTCCAATCAAAACCTTTATTTATGCAAATCTGCAATAAAGAACAAATTTTACGTTTTCTCGCGAGGTCTGGTGTTCACAGAACTACTATATTAAAGATCTAGAAAGATTACCGTTGGGTGGCGGCCAATAGGATGGGCACGCAGCGTTGCTATATAGCACTGGTGATATGCTAGTCTCGAACACTCCTAGGGACCCTGGTATTTGCCGCTCGAGGCTATACATGTCCTACTATCGTATTTGTTTAATAGACTATTGAATTTGAGAACCTGATATTATCTTCATAAGAGTAATGACTACAAAATTACTATAAGCAAACCAACGAGTTCCTTGATTCACTCCTCGAACCAATATAATATGTAATAACATTATACTATATTATTAAATAATGAAATTTAATTACAAAAGTAAAAATGTGGTAAACTAATGTAAACCTTTAGTAAACTAATGTACTAAAGGTTAACTAATGTTAATACTAATGTACCTAAAGTTCTAAAAATTCTTTGAAATGTAATATACATTTGACAAAATTTTCCAATTATTTAACTAACCTTTAATGTTCTAAATGAGAAACATTCATTAATTAACTACTATTATAGTTACAATATAAATTAAAATGGTTATAATCTGTGTAACAGCCGCATATTGTAATGTTCGTTAGACGTATGATTCATTGTTGCCGTAAGTACTTACATAGTTTAATTTTGTTTTCATTAATTGTTATATTTGCGTGTTGATTATTTGTTGTTAAACATAGTCATCTGTTATTGTTCTGTTAGCTTAAGTTTCCACTTATATCACCTTAAGTTTGGTTGAATATTTTATCTCATACAGCTAATATTGTATCTCGGTATATCGGCCACCTGTAGTTAGTATGCCATTTAAATTGGATAAATATGACCATTGGAAATAAAATAAAATATATAGGGTTTCTTTGAACACTTTATATACTATTAACTACAGAAAAGTAACCAAATAACATGGAAGCATTCAATATTTTAACTACAATTATCTCAGGAAATAAAACACATACGAATATGAATGTACTTTTTCTTCTCTGTCTTTCAATACAAATAACTACTTCACTGCAGTTCTTTAACTGCCTTTGAGAGCATAGTTTACAGAATTATAAATGCTTTGAGTCAATCACCATCAGTTAGAAGCTTGGGAAGAACGTGACAACGTCGTACAAAGGCGATTGGCGCGTCCAAGGTCTCGGTGTACACAAGTCCCTCCCACAACGGTAATCTTTCTTTTTCTTTATTGTAGTGTATGTGTTTTACATTGAGAAGTGAATACTGAATTACGGAATTCCATTTCTTGTGAAGTGATGTTTATATTTAATTTGCTACTTATAATTACCCAGTGTAACACTTTGTTTTACAGATATTCCTACACAATGCCGTCAAAGTACGCTGTAACCTATTTTGATGGTAGAGGCTTAGCGGAGCCCATCAGGTATCTACTGATGTACATGGAAGTTGATTATGAAGACAGGCGATTGACCAGGGATGAATGGACAAAATTAAAACCAAGTAAGTTAGTATAAGACATCCGCTATATTTGATAAATTAACTAGAAAATTAGAACAAGGAAAACTTCGACGACTTCAAACAGTCGTTATTAACGAATTTCGTTAGCGAAAAAATCTAACAACCGTAAGCACTTTTTTGACAGGAAATAAAATTTTTTCGAGATATTTTGTACCAGAATGACACTTTTTAGGGTTTATTAAAAAACATAAATATATGAAATTATTCTGCAGATGTTCCTTACACGACCTTATAGCCCGTCTGGTTCCCCAAAAATCATAAACTACCGTAAAAGTATCCGGTTCAAATTCACGTGGATGATTTTACCGTGGTCGCAGCTTCTTTTCCGAGGTCAAAATTTCTTAAAATTAATATGTGCTAAATTTAATCTCTCTATCTTTAAGGAAAGAATATCAATTAATATTTATTGTTTTTATTGGTTGTTGTTACATTTTCAACCCTTAGCAGCACGTAACAAAACGTAAAACTGGTTTATTTTTACATGTATTTTATAAGTACAAAATAATAATGTAATAATAAATGTACAAAATTTCAGCTCTCTAACTTTAAGGAAAGTATAAAAATAAATATTTATTGCTTTTAGGGGTTGTTATCACATTTTCACAACCTATAGCAGCACGTAACAAAATATAAAACTCATTTACTTTTTGCATGTGTTTTGTAAGAAATAAATGTACAAAATTTCAGCTTTAAGGAAAGTAAACAAACAACATTTATTGTTTAGAGGATATTTCAACCCTTAAAGGCCAAATATTTTAATATCGTATCTTAGTGTGCTTCTAGCGCCTATGAGCAATATGTGTACCAAATATTTCACGATCCTTTTCGGTATTAAATTAATATTTATAGATTTAGGGGTTGTTACTAAATTTCACCCCTTAACAGAACGTGATAAAACGTAAAACTGGTTTATTTTGTTTATATGTATCTTGAAAGAAATAAATGTACAAAATTTCAGCTTTCTAGCTTTGAAGAAAGTAAACAAACAATGATTATTGTTTTAGGGGTTGTTTCGACCCTTAAAGGCCAAATTTTTTCTTAGTTCGCATCTAGCCAATATGAGCAATATGTGTACCGAATTTCACGTTCATAAGTGGTATTCAATTAATATTTATAGTTTTAGGGGTTGTTACCCACTTAGTAGAACGCGACCAAATGTAAAACTGGTTTACGTTTTATGTGTATTGTTTAAAAATAAATGTACAACATTTTTGTTTTCTAGCTTTAAGGAAATTATAACAAACAATATTTATTGTTTTATGGATTGTTTCAACCCTTAAAAGTCATATATTTTGAAATTATTTCTTAATGCGCCACTAGCGCCTATGACAAATACGTGTACCAAATATCACGTTCCCAGGAGATAGGGTCTTTGAAATATATAACAAACAATATTTATTGTTTTAGGAGTTGTTTTAACCCTTACAGGCAAAATATTTTAAAATTCTTTCTTAATGAAAAATGCGTGTACCAAATTTCTCGTTCCTAGGCGGTAGGGTTTTTTTTTAGATGTATAACAAACAATATTTATTTTTGTAGGGGTTCTTTTAACCCTTACAGGAAAAATATTTTAAAATCGATTCTTAGTGCGCCTCTAGCCCCCTATTACAAATACGTGTACCAAATTTCACGTTCCTAGGAGTTAGTGTTTTTGAGATATATAACAAACAATATTTATTGTTTTAGGGGTTGTTACAGCCCTTACAGGCCAAATATTTTAAAATCCTTTCTTACTGCACCTCTAGCCCAATAGAGGTACCCCCTCCCCTCCAAGTTTTACATACCCATGTGGTAGGGTTTTTGAGGTATATAACAAACAATATTTATTGTTTTAGGGGTTGTTTCAATCCTTTCAGGCCAAATATTTAAAAATCATTTCTTAGATGGCCTCCAGCCCCGTAAGGAAAATGAGTTTACCAAATTTCACGTCCCTAGGAGTTAGGGTTTTGAGATATATAATAAACAATATTTATTGTTTTAGGGGTTGTTTCAACCCTTACAGGCCAAATATTTTAACATCCTTTCTTATTGCGGCTCTATATGACAAATACGTGTACCAAGTTTCCCGTTCCTACGTGGTTGGGTTTTTGAAATATATAATAAACAATATTTTTTGTTTTAGGGGTTGTTTTATTTAATATTTATAGTTTTAGGGTTTGATGCTAAGTTTTCACCTTTTAGCAGAACCTGACAAATTGTTTAACTGGTTTATCTTGTTATATGTATCCTGTAAGAAATAAAGGAGCAAAATTTCAACTCTTTAGCTTTTAAGGAAAGTATAAAAATATATCTTTACGTTTTTATTGGTTGTTTCACGTTTTCACCTCTTAGTAGCACGTACACAAATGTTAAACTGGTTTAATTTTTATATGTACCTTGTAAGAAAAGAAAATATTAAAAAATTTCAGCTTTCTGGCTATAATTAAAGTATAACAAACAATATTTATTGTTTTAGGGGTTGTTTCAACCCTTACGGGTCAAATATTTTAAAATTCGTTCTTAGTATGCCTCTAGCCCCTATAACAAATACATGTATCAAATTTCACGTTTCTAAGAGGTAGGGTTTTTAAGATATATAACAAACAATATTTATTGTTTTAGGGGTTGTTTCAACCCTTACAGGCCAAATATTTTAAAATCCTTTCTTCGTGCGCCTCTAGTGCCTATGAGCAATATGTGTACCAAATTTCACATACCTAGGTGGTAGGGGTTTTGAGATATATATAACAAACAATATTTATTGTTTTAGGGGTTGCTTCAACCCTTACAGGCCAAATATTTTAAAATCCTTTCTTAGTACGCCTCTAGTGCCTATGATCAATATGTGTACCAAATTTCAAGTTGCTAGGTGGCATGGTTTTTGATATACTGTGATCGGTCAGTGAGTGAGTGAGTGAGTGGGTTTCGGATTTTATGAATATAGATAAATGCAATAGACTTATATATTTTTTAGCTACTACTTTTGGAAAACTGCCAATGTTAGAAGTTGACGGAAAGTCTTACACACAGTCCGTGCCTATCTATCGTTATCTTGGCAAGCTGGCAGACCTTGCTGGCGACAATGATTTGGAAGACTTGCAAATTGACATCATAGCTGATGTGATATGTGACTTAAGACCAGGTGAGTGAATATATTAGTTGTATACAGTGAGCAGTTCAGCGCGTAACTATCAAACTCAAGAGATAACTGGCAACAATAATACAAATGAGTACAAATCGGTATATTTAAATCTAAAGGAAACACACCGACCGAAAGCAATTTTAGGACAAACTAGTTCAGCCTATGCCAAACTACATGTCCCGTGAGTGTCAGCAAAAACCAGATTGGCCTATTTTGGTCAGGACTGACTAGTTTATCCTTGCTCTTTTCCAGGACAAACTAGTTCTTCCTGTTTATGTTTAGAACATATTAGTATTTCCTAGTTTCTAAGGATTAATTGGTTATTGTTAGTAAAACTCACACCCTCTCAAGTCAGACTATTTACTTCTATTAGGACTGCAACATGTTTTTACTTAGTATTCTGGAGACTAACTTGCATTGAATGAAAATAGAGCTAACCTAACCTAATATAACTTGACCATGGCTTGTTTGTAAGGATTAATTGGTTATTGTTAATAAAACTCGTATCCTCCCAAGTTAGACTATTTACTTCTATTAGGACTGCAACATGTTTTTACTTAGCCTTCTGGAGACTAACTTGCATTGAAAGAAAATAGAGCTTACCTAACCTAACCTAAGTTGGTCACGACTTGTTATCGATAGATATTTCCAAGGCCAGACTGCTTTATCGTAAAAGTATTGGATTAGTATTCTGGTCAAACTAGATTGTCCTAGGCAGAAATAATTTTTCTTGAAATCTAGTTTTGCCAATAAATACCTGGGTATTTCCTGATTTTGCTAGGAAACTTTGACATTGCGCAGGAAATTATACTTAAAGAACAAAGACAACCTTTGTTTCTTCTTGAAGTAGAACTGAACACAGTATAAGTTGATCTGAAGTATAAGTTGTTACGCCATGTTAGGTTATTTTATTTAATTAAAGTTGGTTTTTAATTGTTTTTTGAAATTTGTTATGAGTTTTGTGGGCTTCCACCAGACTCAACATATCTAATCAATCAACTTTGCATGCAAAATGACTCCAAATGAAACCAAGTTGAAATAAATACAAAGACCATTTATTGGGTAGACTTAACATATTATGAAAATCATTTAAAAAACTACAACAGTAAAAAATCTCACAATCAATCTTATAATTTAAAATGTCTTAAATCAGATAAAAAACAAAACAATCAAATTGCACATTTATTAAAGAATGCTGAGCTAGTGCTGCTATATTCAGCTCTCCTTACATATAATCTGTGGAATTTATGTATAATATAAATCTTTCTTGATTACTAGTACATGATGAAATATCTATTGTAAATACTAATACCTTTTATTAATTATATTTATTTGACCGTATAAATTTGGTATAAATAATACCTTTCTTACAGCCTTAATAAACTCTAATGTGTGTTATTAATTTTATTAAATTAATTGAAACATTTGTTAAGATGAATCGATAACTGATTGTAATTATTGCTTATCTTTGGCAGCTAATCCTAATAAAAAAGCTCCGATACAATTACAAACATTTTAAAGAAGCCTTTTTTTATAAAATAATTTTCTAATCTATGATTTCCTTTGGCTTTTATTTTTAACATTCGATATCTGTCTTAACGTCGAATGAAATTTTACATCGACTTACATAACTTTGTGTTTCCTTACTAACACACTCGGCACTTTTACTGGATTTATTTATCTTCCCACTTTACCACTGCACTTTATTATCCTGGGTGTTGATGGATTCCTTCGATGATTTTAGCTTGATTGAATTGTTAGTTTAGTGGTTATGTTTTAGTTAGATAATTGATATTCTACTACTGTTATTTAAATTAATTGTTTTATGAAATGATTAGGGTAAAATAAAACTAACGCACCTTGAAAGGTTTTGTCTAGGTGTTGATGGCTTGAAGTTTAGTTGATCACAGGCCTAGGTCCCACAACAGTATAGAATATACTAGTAACAACAATTCAATTCTCTGTTAAAAAGTATTTATTTATTTTACTTTCACTTTTTCTATGTATTTTATTTACATTGTTTTAAATAATGCATTCATATTTCAGGTGTTCTTGACTATTTGAACGAAACCGATGAGGATAAGAAGGAGATCAAAAAGGAAACTTTACTTAAAGAGACGTTACCTTTTTACTTTAAAAAGCTTGAGGATATTGCAAAACACAATGGTGGTTACTTGGCAAATAAAAAGGTAAGGATATTTGATAAATAAACAATCACTGAGAAATCAAAACAGTGATTTTACATTAAAATTTTATTATTATTTAATTTATAAAGAATTTTAAAGAATGGAATTTTATTCGTCGAATTTCAGCACATCCTGCAGATCATTGGTTTTACATTGTTGTTACCCTTTTACCTGATAAAGACAAGAAGAATTCAATGTTTGCTGAAATGTTTTAACTTTCTTAATCTTTGTTCTAGACAATGGGCATTTTAACACAATAAAATAAGCTTTATTAGCGAATTTCCATAGGAAAGATGAGCTATTTCAGTGACTCTTATGGTGAGACCTAAGGTCAGGAGAAGTCAATGAGCACCGATTGTGGTCCCTAGAAAACTTTTGGGGTGTCATTAAAAAATGTATATATTTATATATGTGTGTGTGTTTGTGTTCGCACACTGACGGCAGCATTTTTCGTCCGTTTTTGGTCCAAGTTTGGTACACACATTGGTGTTCTAAGTGATTCGGACGAGTTCATTTGCCAAACAAACTGGAAGCACCTTCTTTTGACCTGAATAATTTTTTTGTGATTTCTCATAGACCTACTAGAATGAAACGTTTTAGTGGTTTTATGTAAATATAGGGGATTAGACTAAAATTTTTTTCAACACGACCTTATAGCTCGTCTGCTTCCCCAGAAATC
>JAGFPH010006098.1:54041-72559 GCA_018207615.1 Philaenus spumarius | reverse complement strand
GTCTCATGGTAAAATGACAAACTTGGATTTGAACCAAGTATTTTTATGATATTTTACGATTGATCGATTTCTGAGGAAGCAGACGAGCTATAAGGTCGTGTTGAAAAAAATTGTAGTCTAATCTCCTATATTTACATAAAACTACAAAAAAGTTTCATTCTGGTATGAGAAATCACAAACAAATTCTTTAGGTAAAAAAAGGTGCTTCCAATTTGTTTGGCAAATGAACTCGTCCGAGTCACTTAGAACACCAATGTGTGGACCAAACTTGGACCAAAAACGAACGAAAAATGCTGCCGTCAGTGTGCGAACACAAACACACACACACATATATACATTTTTTAATGACACCCCAAAAGTTTTCTAGGGACCACAATCGGTGCTCATTGACTTCTAGTGACCTTAGGTCTCACCGTAAGAGTCACTGCAATAACTCATGTTTCCTATGGAAATTCGCTAATAATGCTTATTTTATTGTGTTAAAATGCCCAATGTCTAGAACAAATATTAAGAAAGTTACAACATTTCAGCAAATCGTAGAATTATTCTTGTCTTTATCAGGTAAAAGGGTAAAAACAATTTAAAAAAAAATGATCTGCAGGATGTGCCGAAATTCAACGAATCCATTCTTTAAAAATTAAATAATAATGAAATTTTAATGCCTAGATACTGTTTTGATTTTTCAGTGATTGTTTATTTTTCAAATATCTCACCTTTTTATTTGCCAAGTAACCACCATTGTGTTTTGCAATATCCTCAAACTTTTTAAAGTAAAAAGGTAACGTCTCTTTAAGTAAAGTTTCCTTTTTGTTCGCCTTCTTAGCTTCATCGGTTTCGTGCAAATAATCAATAACACCTGAAATATAAATGCATTATTTAAAACAATGTAAATAAAATACATAGAAAAAAGTAAAGAAATAAATAATTTTGAACAGAGAATTGAAATTTTGTTACTTGTATATTCTATTTTATGCTATACTGTTGTCAGGAATATATTGGTAAACACAAATATAATAATAAATTATATAATTAGTATTAATAATTTTTTTTTAAATATATATTTATTAAGATGCATTAATGAAGTTATATTCAATCAAAACTACGAAGGGTAGCAACAATAACAAGTCGATAAAATATATCAGATAACAACGTAACGATGTAGCGATCACACGTGTTCTGTGTTGAATTTCTTTAAACACCAAATAAATATATCAACTGCGTTATTCTATGAGAATCAATGAAGCCTTCGTGCTAAAAAATAACGAAAGATAATATATCAATTGTCCAGGAATGATAAAACAATCAGAACAAACAAAAGTAAAATCGTCCAATCAGAAAGGAATACAAAATACAAAAACACACGGAAAAGTATGGTGGGAGATTCTTTAGGTAGGACATGAGTCTGTGATCAACTAAACTTCAAGCCATCAACACCTAGACAAAACCTTTCAAGGTGCGTTAGTTTTATTTTACCCTAATCATTTCATAAAACAATTTAAATAACAGTAGTAGAATATCAATCATCTAACTAAAACATAACCACTAAACTAACCCTTCAATCAAGCTAAAATCATCAAAGGAATCCATCAACTTCAAGGATATAAAGTGCAGTGGTAAAATGGGAAGATCAATAAATCCAGGGAAAGTGCCGAGTGTGTTAGTAAGGAAACACAACGTTATGTAAGTCGATGTAAAATTTCATTTGTCAATAAGACAGATATCGAATGTTAAAAATAAAAGCCAAACGAAATATGGATTAGAAAATTATTTTATAAAAAAAGGTAAAGCTTCATTAAAATGTACGTAATTGGGTCAGAGCTTTTTTATTAGGATTTATCTACCAAGAGGTTTTTATAAAAAAAAAACGTAAGCAATTACAATCAGTTATCGATTATCTTAACAAGTGTTTCAATTAATTTAGTAAAATTAATAACGCACATTAGAGTTTATTAAGGCTTTAAAAAAGGTATTATTAAAACAAATTTATACGGTCAAATAAACATAATTAATAAAAGGTATTAGTATTTACAATAGATATTTCAATATGTACTAGAAATCAAGAAAGATTAATATTATACATAAATTCCACAGATTAAATGTAAGGAGAGCTGAATATAGCAGCACTAGCTCAGCTTGCTTTAATAAATGTGCAATTTTATTGTTTTTTGTTTTGTTTTTTATTGGATTTATGACATTTTAAATTATAAGATTGATTGTGAGATTTTTTACTGTTTTAGTTTTTAAAATGATTTTCATAATATCTAAGTCTACCCAATAAATGGTCTTTGTATTTATTTCAACTTGGTTTCATTTAGAGTCATCCTGCATGCAAAGTTAATTTTGATTCGAAATGTTGAGTTTGGTGGAAGCCCACAAAACTAATAACATTGATAAAATTAAATAGATTTCACAAGACCAATTCAAAAGCCACCCTAATTAAATAAAATAACTTAACATGGTGTAACAACTTATACTTCAGATCAACTTATACTGTGTTCAGTTCCACTTCAAGAAGAAACAAAGAAGAAACAAAGATCGTTTTTGTTCTTTACTTATACATTCCTGCGCAATGTCAAAGTGTCCTAGCAAAATCAGGAAATACCAAGGTATTTATTGTATAAACTAGATTTCAAGAAAAACTATTTCTGCCTATGACAATCTAGTTTGACCAGAATACTTACTAACCCAATACATTTACGATAAAGCAGTTTCTCCTTGGAAATATTTATCGACAACAAGTCCTGACCAACTTAGGTTAGGTAAGGTAAGCTCTATTTTCATTCAATGCCAGTTAGTGTCCAGAAGACTTAGTAAAAACATGTTGCAGTCCTAATAGAAGTAAATAGTCTGACTTGGGATGGTGTGAGTTTTACTAACAATAACCAATTAATCCTTAAAAACTAGGAAATACTAACATGTTCTAAACATAAACAGGAGGAACTAGTTCATATTGAAAAAGAGCAAGGAAAAACTAATTAGTCATGACCAAAATAGGCCAATCTGGTTTTTGCTGACACTAACGGGACATGTAGTTTGGCCTAGGCTGAACTAGTGTGTCCTAAAATTGCTTTTGGTCGGTGTGTTTCCTTTAGATTTAAATATAAAGATTTGTACACATTTTTAGTATTGTTTCCAGTTATCACTTGAGTTTGATAGTTACGCGCTGAACTACTCACTGTATACAACTAATCTTTTCACCCACCTGTTCTTAAGTCACATATCACGTCAGCTATGATGTCAATTTGCAAGTCTTCCAAATCATTGTCGCCAGCAAGGTCTGCCAGCTTGCCAAGATAACGATAGATAGGCACGGACTGTGCGTATGTCTTTCCGTCCACTTCTAAAGTTGGCAGTTTTCCAAAAGGTGCACCTTAAAAATATTTAAGAATATTGCATTTATTGTTATATAAAATGTATATTTATATTCTTTTAGTTCCCTGACGTTCAGTATAATTGAAAATATTTATCATAAAGGAGATATAGAAGAAGGGACACATATATAACTAAAATTAAGAAATTATTATAAAATTACCTTATTCAAACAATCCTTAGAAACAATAACATATTACCTATTTCGGCGAAACTACATCACCATCCTCACATCCTCCCAATTTTGTTTATAATTCTTCCACACTTTCTATGAGGGTAAAAACTTTAAAACAAGAAACAGTACACAACATATCTAAAATTTATACGGGCAAATAATACAGTGATAAAACACACAAATGAAAACAAACATACATCCATGTTCTGGTCTGTCATCTACATGATTAAAATCATAACTCAATAAATCACAAGTTTACGTCTATGGAATGTGTGAAAGAATTATAACACAATTTGAGAAAATCTGATGATGGTGCTTAATTTTGACGAAACTTGCAATCTGTGATTGATAATAAGGATTATTTCAAAGGAGAAATAAGGTAATCAACTCCTATAAAAACGAGTGTACGTAGAGCGTACGTGGAGTAAACATTTATAGAAGAAATAAATATCCCTTTAACTTAAGGGCCTGCTCCAGTAAACGAGAAAGCAACCGGAAACGCAAGCGCTTCTCACTATATCCCTATATAAACAGTGCAATTTCTTGGAGCTGAAGGCTTTGACATTGCCTCATTTCAAACCATTTTATAAGTCTATAAGAAAAAAGGTTTTGAAAAATTTTGAAAAACAAACCACTTTATGGATAAAAAACCCCCAAACATCAGTTATTATTATTAGATAAACGAGAATTTTTAGAAAGATGCTGTTTTTGCATATTGCAGGGTACATTAAAGGCTACAAATAAGCCAAATTTGATCAAAATCATTCGAGTCGTTTTTTATAAAGAAATAATAACTGACTTTTGGAGGATTTTTTGCCAAAATGGGGGTTGTTTTTCAACATTTTTCAAAACCATTTTTCGTGCATCTATGCAAGCCTACTTGACATATCTGGTGCAAATTTTTTTGAAATCGATAGAATAGTTTTCGCTCTAACTTTGTATACGTACGTACAGACATACAGACAGACAATTTGTAAACAAACACTTTTTTATACTCAGGGGGTCCCAAAACCGATATTTCCACAAAAATATCAACAACGATTTTTTTTGCGATCACTATACTTTCTCTATACCGGTACTATAGTATAGTGAGAATGTAAAAACATACCTGAATTATAATTCATTTTTACAAAATTCCTTCATGATACAAGTTTCTGATGGGCTCAATACCAATTTAAATTAAAAATTTGTATTGCAATAGAAATAAGTTGTCTAACTTGGATATTGAGATTCAGTTTGGATTGATGTGCTAAGTTAGCTTTTGTAATCGGTGGAGTAGAAATTAAAACAAACTAGTATTTTGACTACAATAGTTGTTTACTTTATTATGGACCGTCACAGTCCTTATTTATAATAGTTTATTGCAAAACTGGTTTCGACATCGGTAATGTCATTGTCAGATCACTTAAAACACAGTCACATATGAAACACACGCCACACATAATAAAACAGAGAAATAAAACAAGGTACACACTGTTATGGACAAGGTGGTCAACACGTATGATTTACTTTGGAGAGTCAGGTGTGTACTGCTAAAGGGAATGGTCCTCACTCTCAATGTTTGCATGATCAAATCAGCATGATCTAGAACATCGATGTTTTCATAGAGATAATTGTATTGAATATTTCATTTGAACTATGGGGAAGTCTATCACTCAAACCAAGGTCCTGTTATGTTCTCTTGGCTTTATATCTTTGGAATTACTGAAGTGTATTACGAAAGTGGCATTTTTTACAAGTGTGAAAAATATTTACAAATAAGTGTGATCTTTGCTCAGATAGTTTAGGCTTAGGAACATTTTCTGCGAACATTTTGTGAATCTTCGTCCTGCTTGTCCTATATACAATTTCGGCCAGTGGGGGCATGTAATATTTTATACCTTCAATTTTTCGTATTCGCTGATGAACTCTTGTTTCTGCCTCAGAGCTTTTCTTAGGATATTTGAAGTTCTGAAATCTGGTTCAATATTGAGTTTAAAATATTCCTTTTTCAATGTGTGTTCTAATTTATAAAGGTATTCGATGGTATCGTAGTGGGTTTTGATTTTGGTGTGTGAAAATTCATGAGTTGGGTGCCAATCCTAATGGGGGTTGCCCTTTTTATTTTCCTATTATGAAATAATAGGAGTTTGTTCTAATATTATGGGATGGACTGTTGTTTGTTTAAATTCTGTTGCTTTCGTCAGCTACACCTATAAAATCAATTGAAACAATATGGCGTAGACAATTTGACCAAGAAACTAATGGTAATTAGTAAATTTCTATAGGAAATATGAACTATTTGCAGTGACTCTTATGGTGAGACATAGGTTGGGAGTGGTTAATGCACATCAATCATGGTCCCAGAGTATGTTTTGGGGGTGTCATTCAAAATTGTAATATACAGGGTGATTGGTAGTCAGTGTGAAAATTGTCAAGGCGTTATTATGCATGCAAATTGCAACAAAACTACGCAATTCGGACAGTTTTATATCACACCCCCTTCCAGAAACAGCCATTTTATTATTTTTTTAAATTTCTTGACATGTTCCATGAAAATAAAATTTTTCTCAACTTTTGCCAACCATATTGCCACTTTTATTACTTTTTTGGAAAGTACACAAAATTTTATATCAGAATAAGTATAGTTTGCCACAGTCAAGCCCTTTTAAAGCCTTGTAAAATCTACTTGAAAAAAATATTTTGGAAAATTAAGAAAAAGTGCTCTACAACTTACTTATGAAATTTTTCTTATGCCTGATACTAAAAACTGTCAAATGTCACAAAAAACTTTCCCACATCTTTTAAGCTTTAAATTAGTGTAATTTCCAAAAAATTCATAAAAAGTTGCAATATTTTTAGTGAAAGTTGAGGAAAATTAGATTTTCATGGGCAATGTCAAGAAATTTGAAAAAATAAAAAACTACTTTTTCTGGAAGGGGATGTGAGATAGAACTGTCCGAATTGCGTAGTTTTGTTGCAATTTGCATGCATAATAACGCCTTGAAATTTTTCACACAGACTATCAATCACCCTGTATATACAATCGCACTATAACAGCCGTATTTTATGGCCTTTTTACTTCACATTTGGTACACAAGATGGAATTCTAAGTCGCTTGGAAGGCCTAAAACAATCCAACAACAGGAAGCTTGTTTTTTGACTGGAAGTAAAATTTGTTTCAGATTGATCTTACTAGAATGAATATTTTTTTAGTTTTACCCAAAATTCCACGTGGGGGATTCTACTGTGTGGGCTCTTCATCTGATGTTGACGGCCGGGGTGCTTTACGATGCGAGCAGAACGAAGCAGCGCGAGATTCGGGGCTGGAGGCTGAGGTGCAAATTCTACTAATATATTTCGTACACATAGGCAGCTATTCAGCTCTTTCATAAGTAGACATATTTCCCAAATAGTTAATTAAAAATATTTAAAACATATAAATTTAATTTTGGAAAGTTGCTCAACTCACGTTAGGGGTTTGGCTGCTTGATCGTACTATTCATATTACAATAGGTTGTACTTTTTAAATTTGAATAACAGTAATTAATACGGTTTAACGAAATTGTTAAATCTTCTGTGAGTTCTCCTTTGAGAATTACAGTCGTAACATAAAATTCCCTTTCATCCGTTTAGCATTTGTTCTCTTAACAAGGGAAATTAATTTATAACAAAAATATTCTAAATGCAGCTCCTAGAAATGTGATGCATTAGTTTTAGAAGTTTTGCGGTATTAATCAAGCAATAACAAACACCATAATTGGAAGAACAAACTTTCAGTTACGAAATCTTATTACTTAGAGAGTAATTACTGTTATCTAGGTTACACGGCTTGTATAATACTAGCAACGATAAGAACTTCTCTGTTAATTACTGAACACACATTTAGTGACGTTTAGTCATATTGTAAACAAGGGATGCCAAAGGCGAAGCCACACGGGCTTAACCTCAACTTTGTTAGAATAGAATTATTTATTTGTATAAATTCAATAATTTTATAAATATTATATTTAGTTTTTTTATTAATTGATATAATGATAGAATTGTCTTTAAGAATTTCCCAAAGCTAACGTCGTTGGAGTAAGGAATATTTATCTCTTTTTTTTAAATTTTAAGCTGTTTGTCTATTTTGTGTCAATAGCGGTTAAAATAATTAATTTTGATGAAGAATTAAGGAATATATCGCCTAGCACCTTTGAGAAATAATATAGGGATACTTTTGAAGTAAAAGGAGTAGTTGTAATCCTTTCCATTTATTTAATATATATAGTTTCAATTGTAAGTGGTTTTGTAGTAGGTTTTATTAGTGGTGAGGTTTTATTAAAAATAAATACTTTGTTATCTTTATTTCATAAATTAGGGAAACTAAGCATCCTTCGCTAAGCTTGTAATAAAAGGGTGTTTTCTATAATTATATTGCCATAGCAACTATCTACGTAAATATCTCAAAATCTACTATGTCTAAGCTTACAAAAGTGAATAAACAAAAATGGGCCTAAGCTGAAAAATAACTAACGCAAACCTTAAAGGGAATGAAAAACTTCAGACTTTGGCACCATCTTGAAATTTCATTGGCTATTTTAGTGGATTACATAAATATTTAATGCAGATTGGTATTGAGGAACACATGAAATGTAATACACTATTGTAGTTAAAAAAATGTTTCTAACAGTGTTCTGGAGTAACGTCTAACGTTTAGTACTTCTATGTTCATATTTTATATATTGTATACTACGTGTTTTCCAAAAATATTTTGAGATAGTAAGTATAACATACAGCTTTGTAATATAAGGCAACACTAGATGTTAGATCAAAAGCATTTTCGTTAGGTTTTTAATTTATAACTTCTACAAAACAACGTAAACAATTTTGCTACATAAAATTGTAAGAAATACAGTACTGATTATTAGTTTGTAAGTCAGAAATAATTCGAACACGAAGCTGAATCACTGACGTGAGTTATGCGGATTTCTAAATTTAAGTTTATATGTTTTAGGGTTTCAAACATTTCTGAAGTTGGTTTACTCGTGAAGGTGCTGAATAGCTGCTTACGCGTGTAAAATATATTAGTTGAGTTTGTTTGCGCTTTAGCCACCAGCCCAGGCTCACCCGTTGCTTCGTCGTGCTCGCAGCCGAAACACTCTCTTCTCGAGTTGCGCACCTCGACCTTGCGGCCTCGGAAAAGAAGCTGCGACAACGGTAAAATCATCCACGTGAATTTGAACCGGATACTTTTAGGGTAGTTTATGATTTTGGAGGAACCAGAAAGGCTATAAGGCCGTGTAAGGAACATCTGCAGAATAATGTCAAATATTTATGTTTTTAAATAAACCCTAAAAAGTTTCATTCTAGTACAAAAAATCTCGAAAAGATTTTATTCCGGTCAAAAAAGTGCTTACGGTTGTTAGATTTTTTCGCTAACGAAATTAGTTAATAACGACTGTTTAAAGTCGTCGAAGTTTTCCTTGTTCTAATTTTCTAGTTAATTTATTTAATATTGCGGTTGCCTTTTACTAACTTACTTGGTTTTAATTTTGTCCATTCATCCCTGGTCAATCGCCTGTCTTCATAATCAACTTCCATGTACATCAGTAGATACCTGATGGGCTCCGCTAAGCCTCTACCATCAAAATAGGTTACAGCGTACTTTGACGGCATTGTTTAGGAATATCTGTAAAACAAAGTGTTACATTGTGTAAATATAAGTAACAAATCAAATATAAACTCCTCAAAACATCACTTCACAGAAAATGGAATCCTGTAAACATTCAGCATTTTCAATGTAAAACTCATACACTACTGTAAAGACCAAGATTGTTGTGTTTCAATGATGACTTGTAAGATGGTACATCATGCATAGATAGAATCCGTTGAGGTATGGTACAGTCATCTGGGGGAATGCAGTGGACATAGATACAGTTGTTATTTTGCATCAATAAGTGTTTTTACGGGTAATGATTGGTCTGGGCCGAAGAACTAGTTGTGGGATAATTTTAAAATTGTTTTAAATATTTACTTTATTGGGACTGAAAATACATGAAGTATGGGTACACACTAATAGAAAAATATTGGATCAAAATTGTTTTAAACACGGTTATAGCACCAGAAACAAAGAAAATTACAGATTTCAATCTCATCGTTTGAAATTGTTTGAGATTACTCTACTATTGTACATGGATCTAGAATTGTACAATATATCGAAAAATCATTACAAATACTTAAATGAAGTACAGTTTAAAATTAAAATAGAAGCAAATATTATAAGCAAAGCTTATTTTGTAATGTAAATTAATATTTTTTAGGTTTACTTTGAAATTAAGAAAATAGAATTGCAATAGAATTTAAAGTATCTGTTAAATATAGGATGTGATGAATTGTAAAAATGTTAATGTAAAAATTGTTGTATTTTAAGATTGACTGTGCACCTGTTTCTATAAGAAATGTTTTTGTGCAATAATGAATGTATCTATTATCTGTCACAACGAACACTGCTAGTAAAAACAAAAAAGAATAAGATAGAAATAATTCGAACACGCAGTTGAACCGCTGACGTGAGTTGAGCAAATTTTCAAAATTAAGTTTATATCTTTTAGGGTTTAAAAAAATGTTTCGGAATTTTGTCTACTCACGAAGGCGCTGAATAGCTACCTAGTGTAGCACCGACTCTTTAGATATTCACACGAGCTCATAAGATTGTCTTATTATTGATGAGATATTTGGTCGATTTTTATTGGAATATTACATTAATTTATTTTATTAGATTAAACCTACTCTAGAAGTATTTGAATACATTTATTTAAATGGTACCAAAGTATGTTTAATAGTTGAGCATCAGAGGTCTATATTTTTAAATATTGCCGAAGCTAACTACAACAAACAAAGGGTGGGGAGTGGTGACCCGTCTTTTTTCATCCTCTCGGGGCATATTTCTTCAGTGAGGATGCTGTGGAATTTGTTGGAATCTCAGCCTCCATCCCAAAAACCAACGTGTGTAGTAAATTTGGACCAAATCGGACTTAAAATGTGGCCGATAGAGTGCGAACATATACATACATATGCAGTATATATATATAAAACAATCACTGCAATAGCCTATCTTTCCTATGAAAATTCGTTGATTACCAACAAAGAAATAAAATGCTTTAGTTTGTTTAGAAGTTAGGACCAAAGTATGCAATGTAGGACCGTGTTTATGCAATGTAATCTCATGAAAATAAACATACTCAATAGAAATAAACCTATAAAACAAAACAAATACAGCAAAATTCGAAAAACACAACTTTAATCAATAGAAAGTTTCATAATAAGTTTCGATGACAGTATATAACGAATTAAAATTTAATTAGAAATACTTCCTAATCTAATCTGTTTAGATAACTTATTTCAAATATGTAGATAATTCCATGTGTTTACTCTCTTTCCTTATCACTAATGATTTCAGTTAAAATATTATACTAAAAGCACTGAAAGAAGATAAAGATAGTGAGAATGTCATCCATAAAGAATCATTTTATATATCGTATAGTTTTATTGTAGCTGTGTGGTGTGGTCAATTAAAGTTTGCATGATGAATACTTATCACCCCAGTCGATAAAATAGAAGTAACGTCATATACATTGTTACATTATTTAAACCTCGCCGCATGCATAATTTAAAAATTATATATTTCGCCGCTGAGTGTACAACTTTTTAAAATAGAGGAAGCATAACTTATATATCTCCCTACATCCTCCTAGCAATCTATATATATATATAAAAGCGAAATACCACTCACTCACTCACTCATCACGATTTCTCAAAAACTACCGAACGGTTTGAAATGAAATTTGGTATGTAGCTTTCTCTAGGGCTATAGGTGTTCACTAAGAAAGGGTTTGAAAAAAATTTAGAGGGGGTTTGGGGGATCAAAGTTATTAAAAAACGATTTATTCAAAACTAATGAACGGATTGGAATGAAATTTTGTATGTAGCTTCCTCTAGGGCCATAAGTATTCACTAATAAAGGGTTTTAAAAAATTGTAAATTTTAGGAGGGTTTGGGGGGTAAAAATAACTAAATCACGATTTCTCCAAAATTACCGAACAGATTGGAATGAAATTTTGTATGTAGCTTCCTCTAGGGCCATAGGCGCTCGCTAAGAAAGGGTTTCAAAACATTCGACATTTTAGGGGGGTTTGGTTGGTAAAAATTATTAAATCACGATTTCTTCAAAACTACCAAACGGATTGGAATGAAATTTGTTATGTAGCTTCCTCTAGGGCCTTAGGTGCTCACTAAGAAAGGATATGAAAAATTTTTAAATTTTAATACGGGTTTGGGGGATCAAAGTTACTAAAATCATAATTTCAGATCTTGTATTATTATGACAATAGTGCTTTTATTATTTAAGATCTATATATATAAAAGCCAAATACCACTCACTGACTGAACACTTAAAAATAGTACAATTACGTTAAAAAGACTGAAAATACCAACCATTACGGGCAACGCCGTACGGGTCAGCTAGTATTACATATTATTAATGATATTCTGACTGAGTAAGTTTATACTTCCTTACTGTTGCAAAACAGCTAAACCAAATTTTATACATTTTTTTCATAAAATATTGTTGAATTATACGTAATAGGTCTACACATGAAGCGTAGTATCATTTTGAAACAACATACATTTAGTTTTACTATTTACATTATCTATTAAAATTAATAATATTAACTATCCAACTAATTACCTTTTCAGAAGTGGTTTTGCGTCCTATCTACAGACTATACAAGTTCAGATGTGAAACGTTGCTTGCTTTAATGCCTATATATATACTTCCACCACCTTCTGGCGAGACTATATTAACAGTTGTGTAGGAAGGCAATATGTTGCAATACTAGAGTAGGTATTATCTTTTACAAGTCATTACTTCAAATACCAAAAACTCATTTATTTGAAATATAAAATCACACTAGGATTAAAAACACTCTACATTTTTGTACATACTTTTTACGCCTTGTCTATTTTTAAGAAGCATGTATCACGCCTAAATAAATACAATCTGTATTCTTTGAAATTTAGTTCATAAGATAATCATAAAATTAGAAAATAGTGTTAAAAATATTTTGCATTTGGCGGTAATTATTAATGGTAGTCTATGATAAAAGTAATTTGATGTCGCAACTGAACCGCTGACGTGAGTTGAGAGAAAGTCCAAAATTAAGTTTATATCTTTTAGGGTTTAACCAAATATTACAGAAATTTGTCTACTCCCGAAGGCGCTGAATAGCTGCTTGCGTGTACGAAATGTATTAGTAGAGTTTGTTTGCACTCCAGCCCAAGTTTGCGAGTTTGCACCACGGCCGTCAGCCATTTAACCGGGTATATATGAGGTATTTTAAGTTTTAATCGATTTTTCAGGAATTAGGCGGGCTATTAAGGTCTAGTAAAAAACAAAATGTGCAAAACAATCTCCGTTATTTATTTGTTTAGATAAACCCACCAAAAGTTTCATTCTAGTACGAAAAATGTCAAAATTGTATTACTTCCGGTATAAAAACGTACTTACGGTTGTTGAATTTTTTGGCTAACGAACTTGTCTGAGCGACTTAGAAACCCAATGTGTGTACCAAATGTTTGCCAAATATGTCGTAAAATGCGACCGTTAGAATGGGAACATATACATAAAACATTTTTAACTACACCCAAAAAAGTATTTGGAGACCCTGATCGGTGCTCATGGACCAATCCAGTTTCATTGCAATAGCCCATCTTTCGTTTCTAAATGAGTTGATTTTGTTCTAATTTCTCATCTTCACTTTAACGGTAACCAATAAATTGGTTTTGTTTTAATTTGAAAATTGGTATTTTGGGTTGTTCTGAGCTTTGAAGTACTTTAAAACTCAAGAAATATATTAGGTTGACCAAAATTTGGAATCATAACATTACAATTGTTTTGTAAATATACCTCATTAATTTGTTGGTTTTGGCGGTCTTTAAGTCACTCGCAATTTTATTTGTTCAAGTCTTTCTAAAATAATGTTAGGTATTAATACTACACACGGTAATATTATAATATATCTGTACTGCAAGTGCTTTGCTGAAAATATAAGACCACAATTGACGAGGTTTTTAATTGCATCTTAATTTTCGTTTTAGTATTAAGTTTAGCGACAACGTCCTCTGTTTTGGAATACTGTTTATTACAAATTATACACATATTTGGTACAACTTCTAAACATTTATGAGTTTTAAAAGCCTCTGCCCTCTCTTTGCTTGAATTATTAGCGGATTTCCTAAGGAAAGTTGAGCTTTGCAGTGTTTCTTATGGTAAGACCAAAGATCGGGAGTGGCCAATGAGCACCGATCATGGTCCCAAGAATACGTTTTTAGAAGTCACTAAAATGTGTATATATGTGTCTCAATCCAAAAGCCTCATTTTACGTCAGATTTTTTCCAAATTTGGTACAGATGGAAATATATATGAAGAAGCGGGTCGCGCATGTAGGGATGTGAGTGTGGAAGGGAGGAGGTATGCTCCACCATGATAAAGCTGACCTCAATGCTGTTAGCGCTTGCGCATTGGACGTCCCTGCTTCTGCGCATACAGGCAACCGCTGCTTCACATATATTTCCTACTGTACACACGTTGGTTTTCTAAGTTGCTCAGACGAGTTCGTTAGAAAAAATCATACTACCGGAAGCACTTTTCTGACCGGAAGTATTTTTTTAAAAGTTTTTCGTACTAGAATTAAATCTTTTCGCGGCGTTATCTAAAACAAAATAAATATTTTGCACATTTAGTTTTTTACACGACCTTATAGCCCGTCTGGTTTCCCCAGAATAGATCAAAAGGAAAACTACCATAAAAAAGCGAGTTTTTCTGCTACTAGCGAGGCAAGGTTGTCCATAATCCGAGGCCGCAATGTCGAGGTGCGTACTCTCAAACCGGGTTTTTTGCTGCGATGGGATTGAAGTAGCGCGTGATCCAAGCTGGAGGCTGAGGTGCAAACAAATTCTCCTAATATATATTTTTTAAATGCAGGCCGTGAGTAAATATTTTTCAATATATTCACCGCCTTCGTGAGTAGACTGATTTGCCAAAATTGTTAGTGTTAACCCTAAAACATGAAATAAACTTAATTTTGGAAATTCGCTCAACTCTCGTCAGCGGTTCAGCTGAGTGATCTAATTATTTTTAATGTAAAACTATCGCGAAAATAAATAATCGATTTATGAAAATATAAGTTATTTCTGAAGTAGAAACAAGCAATATATTTAGACTAGTAGCTTAAATTATTTATCGTGTGGACATACAAGGGAAAAACATTCTCAACTTTAGAAAATCTACAAATATTTTAATTATTTTCCTTCTCAAGTGTTGTGAAGAAGTAGTACTTTTTGTGAGGTCTGTACAGTTTTTTATACGACATAACCACAACAATCCACTTGAAAGTATTAAATTATTGTTTAAGTTTTAATAAAATTAAGTTACTGCCTTCTTGATTGTCTAGTAGTATAGCACTTGATTTAATCACAGTTGAAGAAGTGGGCTGATAAACGGTTTGTTATCTTTAAACCTGAAGTACTTGATGAACAATTGCTAAAATTAAAACTGTATAGAATAATCGACACAAATCTGTCTGATCTGTATTGCATACTGGTCGATACACTTATTACTATTATTGATGTAATAGTCATTTCAGACACTAAAAATAAAACCTGTATTATCTTTATGGTGTGTTTAAGGGTAGTCCGATTTGACTTTTGTATTGTTCAATGTTTTTATTTAGAGTTTCCTCTTTCCATTGATATATTACAGTATATAAAAACTCTCATGTAATGTATATACAGATTGTTCAAAAAGTCCCTCTAACCCCTCATTATTTTTCTTACGCAACAAATAAAATAATGGGGTTTTAGGGACTTTACGAACACTCTATATATTTAAAATTACAAAATGCTTACATCCACTTTCTTGCTTGATTTGTGTTCTAATGATTGTATTCCATCACCTTTTCGGCTTTTGCGATTCATTGTGTGTCAATAATTGTCACTTTTTTGTTCGAATAAAGTACCTAAATATTGTTTGTGAAGGTAAAGTTAAACCAATTTTGTTTGAAAAAAGCAAGTTAAAATTAAAAAATCTTTTAAGAACTGCCATTGTCTATATTGCAACTTCTGTTGTCTATATAGTTTTATTCAGTTGATGAGTTCATGCAGCAGAACTTCGTTGAGTGATTACTAACGATAGAATTTATTACGATAGAATAGAGTGAATAGATAGAATAAAGTGATTAATAATAGATTTATTAGTTTATGAGGCAGGATCATCACATTTCTGTGTTCACTAGTCGTATTAAGTAATTTATTAAATATTTTCAATTAAAAGTTATTAATGAAAACCTGTTGTGTGTCTGTTTCCGTCATTGTCAATACCTTGCTACTTTTTTTAAAAAATCTTTCGGTTTTAAATGTAACTGTTTAATGTTACTTAGACATTTTTAAATGCACAGTTTAAGAGGAATTTATTTATTTTCTTTTTCATTTCTGACAACGATTCATTGGGATCTGTGTAATTGCTTTGTTCTGTTATTTAAATGTTTTGTTAACGTAGCTTATGGAATTATAATATTGCCTACATTATAAATACAACGAAACTAAATGCAATTATTTAAATTTCAAGGCAAACTAAAAAAAATATAATAAGTTACTTTCTAATCAAATTAGTGGTGATCAAGCTTATATAAATGTTTTAGAATGTGTATCGTATTTCAATAAACCTCTCTTTTATAAATATTACTTAACAGAAAGACTATGTTTAAACACTTTGCATAAAATAATATACATATTTTTTGGAAACATAAGTAGGGAAATAATTTTATTCAATTATGTTTTTCATTTTTAACTAGTAGACCCGCTAATGCTTCGTTCGCTATTGCTTAGTTTTAGTATATAAATGTTTTAGATTAGCAAACACAATTGAGCAAGTGTGGTTAACAACTATTTATTTTGAAGTGACTTGTGGTTAAAATAAGATTCTTATGATCCTATGGTGTAGAGCGCGTATTAATGGGTGTTTAAAGTTAATGCAATTTATTTGGTATGGGTACCTCTTCCATTTAAATTATTATTTAATATCAGTGTAGTTTCCTTACCTTGGCTTAAGTAATCGAATAGCAAGTGATGTTTTATATAACTTAAGAATAATATTACACAAATTTAGTTTTATAGTTTGTAGAAACCCTATTTCAACCCCGTAGACTGTAGTAAGTGTAATGTCTACACACTCCTGGCATTAAAATATAAATACATATGAAGTTTTTAGTGAAATAAATAGAATGGTTTTTGAATCTATAGAGAACAAAACAACAAATTAATAATATCCTCTTTCATAATAATATAGGCCTAGAGATAACTGACACGATAAAAGAGAATTTTAATTTTAATTGAAGTTTTAGTAAACTTTGAGCATGTCGAGTTAAGAAGAAATTGTTCAAGAATAATAACAATAGAATAATTCTCATACTTTTAATAATAAAACGCGTTTCAACAACAAAGTCGTCATCCTTAGAGTGTCACTGAGGAAGTATGTGTGTTAAAATTGGAGTTATATTATTATTCTTAAACACTTTTAATGGCTAATTGTGATTTTTAAATATATTTATCAAGTCTTCATATCCGCTATTTTCCTTTTTTATGATAAAATCTTATTTAAAATATAATTCACGTCTTAGTTTGGGTTTTCAGAAAGTTTTTCATACATTTGTTTGTCAATTTATATTAGTCTATAATGAGAAACTATTCCTCTTTATTATCGACCAGTTAATATTGCTAGTATATGGTATTTTTTATTAGTTTATTATTTAATTTGCTTTTTAAACCAATGTATAAGAATAAGACTGATTTATTTGGTTTTAACCAACAAATAGGCTACATAAATTATTAAGTTCAACACTAAAGTAAAAATAATTTTATTTTATTAAATCTATAAAAACAAATATAGTGATTTAGAATGGACTATCTTTGCGCTTTGAGATGTAGGACTTGATCTGAGGAAAGCCTAGGATTTTCTCCTGAAGGGCTTTTAACTTTGGGTAGTCTGCTAATACGTTTGGTCCAGCGAAACTTAAGCCGAAGTTTTCAGTTGTGGAAGCGAACATGAAATCTGCCCAGGACAACTGTAAACAAACCAATTGATTATTGATTTTAATATATTCCTATTATTGTTCCTACTAATAAATCTAATCTATATATTGTATAAATATGATTATTGAAGTATCGTCAGAGAGCTTTATTATGCCTCACGCAATTTACAATAATGATTATGAACTTATAAATGACTTGTTTCGGTGTTTAAACAAATTAGATGATTATAAATTAAGTCATTTAATAAATATTGAACTAATTTAAAATTATAATAAAGTGCAGCATAGTAAAGCTATTTCTCTCTTGTGATATTTGAAAAAAAAAATTATCAAATTTTACATTTAAATTGTACCGCTTTGTGTATTTAATAAAATCACTCTTATAATCATGGAAACCAACTTTCAGCCAGCATTATTGCACCTTTTGATCTACACGGTTGGATTTGTATTTAAATTGTCTTTAAATTTGTCTACATCTTAAAATCTTTAGTTTCTTAGACATTCTACTTTGAAAAGTATCAAACGCCGCCAACTTGAGACGTATGATCGTAGCAAAATTAAATTTTACAGATTTATGTAAACTGTTATGACAAACTTCCATGCTGACTTTTGTGAATTTATCTTAAACCCTTGATGAGATATTATTATTTTTTGTGTAAACACGTCCAGACAAATTCTAAACTTAGCTTGATTCTAAACTAAACTATTATTTGCTAGTTTTGACCAGTTGAATAACAATTCAACCAGTAGAATGGTTGCGATTCGTCATGTATAGTTTTATTCTGACAATGTAATATCTATCATAGAATCTTGAATAGTTAGCTCGTAACAGAAGATGTCTCATGGTAAAATGACAAACTTGGATTTGA
>JAGFPH010006098.1:10335-29028 GCA_018207615.1 Philaenus spumarius | reverse complement strand
CATCGTCTGAATGCAATTTGGTAGGCAAAACCTCTAACGAACAGCTTTAATTTTCCACACTCCAAAAGAAGGTGCTTGATGGAAAGAAAATTACTACAGTAAGGACAAAATGACGGTTCACCATAGCGCATCAGAAACCAGTGGGTTAACAGAAAATGGCTAATGGACGAGAAACTAAAAACTACATCTCGTCGACTTCGTCGGCTTGAAGGATTTCCATGGCCAAACAATATGCTTAATGTCTTGGAGTTTATTATTTTGTGCTTACTTCCTTACTGGCACACTATTTTTAACCTGAGCTCAAAACCACATTTGTCATTTCAACGAGCGAGGTCTACTGTTCACGGAACTACTAGTTAAAAACTAGTAACAGATGGATTGCCTGAAATAGTACAAGATGCGACTTAGATTCTGTCAAAGATTTTTCAAAATTACAGAGAATCCATTATTTTTTAATAATTAATATCTATATAATTATTTTTGTGTCCGGTTGATTTAGTTTGCTTGAAATGTGCTCCCAAACCACCTAAGTGACTGTAGGAGCCCCTATTTATGAGCTTCAATGAATAACTATTCCGTCAGTTGGTAGACTGTAACACAATCCATCTGAGTGAGAAATTAATTACAAGGGATTTCAATGACATGTTTTATTCAGAGTTGAGAACCACTCTGGTCTAGTCAAACAATAGTAGTGTTTGTTTTGTTTTTTAATATGCAGATTTTGGAGTGTAAATTATGGATCTGACTTTGCAACTGCTTCACAAGTGGAGCAACTCCTTTAAAAATAAAAAAATATAAAATTTCCAGGTTCTTTGCAGTTTGTTGCTGTTATTTCAGGTTTTAAATGAAATTGAAATCTGTCCACGAATTTCGAAGACTTAAAAACAAAGAGTTTGAGTCCTATTGAACATAATTCAAACCCGAGATATGGCTATCGTTTTGCCAATTTTGTTCATTTGAAAAAAAAATCATTTTTACAGTAAAAATATAGCGTTATTGTTAAAAAATATATAGATTTTTTTTACCTATAAATGGTTGAAACATCTTCTTTAAGGTATACTTTAGTAGATCAAATCGTAAAGTTACAATTTATTGACAATTTACTGTCCTTTTCAATATGTCAAAGTTATTCATTTACGAAATCAAATTTATCTCAGAGCCGTTTGTTTTAAACATTTTGTGGAACGAACTTTTTATCAAATTTATTGTTTGTATCTTTGCCACGATGGCCGTGGATGTTAAGGCGTCAAAGCTTTATCAATCGTCATGGCAACCATCAATTTAAAAGTTTCGGATTCAATTCCCATTGACCCCGAATAATTTTCTAAATGGTTTCTTAACAGACATCATTGGCTGTGGTTCGGATTCCACGTAAAACTATAGGTCCCGTCTTCATTAGCCTTAAGTGCAAAACAGCAGGACTTTAAACACACACAAAAAAAATGGTTGTATCTTGTTCCTTAGACTCTGAGCGGTCTTAGCTCCTTTGGTTTTGGGAATAGCCCTATTCATTGCGTAATGGATGCATATTTCAATGTTGCCAACATATATTTGCATGGACAGGATTCTGTTTCTCTTTTGATAATCTTCTAGTTAACCTTCTTTACTTTATTATTTCTGATTGCCTTACTGAACTGGTTGATTTAACTATAATTTTACTTTTTTTAATTTTAAATTAGGACATTTAAATTTTCGGCTCGCGTAATTGTGAATAAAATTTAAATGTCCCTATTGAGTGTTGTATTGTGTTATGTGTTGCATGTTGTTTGTGAATGTTTTGTATAAGTGTTTCATTTTAAAAACTTGACGCTCATTAACAAATGTTAAGTACTAGTGAAGTGTAGGTTTGATAATGCCTGAATAGAAAAGGCGAAACGTACGTCACCAGGGAATAAAAAAAAAAGAAAAAAAGAAAAATAAAGGACTGAGAGCTGTAAGTACACAAAAAAGTAAAATTATAGTTCTTTACTTTGGTAGCATGAACTCTGCTTTTATTTTAGACGATCTCTTTGTTCAGTTCTACATTGGTCAAGACTGGAAAGTTGTCATCTTCTCGACTAAAATTTTGTTTCATTCGGTTCATGATGTAGTCTTGAATAGGTTAGATGCACATTGAACGTGGTCTTGGCTTTGCACAAGTATTATTCTGAGTAGAGAGTTTTAGAAAAACAACGGGTGGGATGGAAGTGGAAGCTTGAGGAGTCGTTTGATTGAGTATTTTAGTAACCCGCTCCAGACTACAAAAGGTGACTCGCTTGCATGTTCTTTCGTTACACTCCTTTTAAATTCAACCCCGTTACCATCCATTTTAACAATTTATAATGTTTCAGAAATTGTGATAAGTTAAAGTACTTTCATCCATTTAGAATTTATTGAATACATATATATATATATATATATATATGTAGGTATATATATATATATATATGTATATATATATATATATATATATATAAATATGACAAAAATATATAAATATACATATACTGACCTGAGCTTAGTATCCCCCTCCCCCCAAAGCCAAATCCTCGGTGTGCCACTGATGTATACATCTCATTCATTTCAAATTATGGGGGAATACGCAAACAGTCTTTTCAGCAAAAGAGTTAATTCACCGAAATATTAAGAGTTCATATTAAAGAAACGGTTATTTATTAAGTTGGTTAGACTGAAATATCGGTTGTTTTAATCTCCTTCTACGCATAAACAATATTACAAAATAATGATTTAAATAATATTAGCGCTTGCTCTTATTATTGGTATATACACGTACATAAAAACTTTAAATATACATACTTCTGAAGTAAAGTTAGAGACATAGTCAGAAAGAGGAATTCACAGAGAGAGAGGAAATAGACAGGGTGAGGTATAAAATATAGTAAACTATGAGCAATGTTCCAAGATTTACTGTTTAAAGTTACTCCTGCTTAACCAAAATGTAAGTATATTACGATCGTCTGAAGGCAAGATTGCTCACCTATCTTAAAAAACAGACCAGCACTATATTAGTCTGCAACTGCACTATTTATATGTATTGAATAGTAACTGGTTTCTATGTTCCCATCTACTATGCAAACTAATTTTTAAAGTCAGTGATTCTAGTTTAGAGATTTTTTATGTCAGAAGAGTTAAATATGTGAAATAAAGAATAATTTTAAATAAATAAATATGAAATTTTTAACTGAAAAACGTAACAAAACTTTTGCATACAAAAACTACATTTTAGCAAGTTAGTTTATATTTAATTTATGATTTAAAAGTAATTAACATGTTTCTAATGTATTGTTTTATTTTTCCAGGAAGAGCCATTTTGCTAAATATGATGTTACCAGTTCTTATATTTCTTTTTCGTGTCAATAAAATCATACACCGTATTCGTGTTCCTTTTTTTAAAAGGGATTCGGTTTAATGGTTTCATTTAATCTACATTATAGTTTAATATTGTTATTAACAAATTTCTTATATGACAAAAGACTTTTGCCCGGCTTTTGTCAGAGACGAATAATACTGTAATTAAAACAAACAAATTTGAATACAATGGAAGCTTACCAAAACATTTTAAATCAAACGATTTATTCATATTCTTATAAAGGTGCCAAATACAAATTTAAATGTCGCTTCTTGTCACACTGTTGTCAACTGCTATTGAAACTTTATTCAGCGATGAAAATGAAACTAAGACACAATAAAGTTGAACAGAGAACACGATCAAGTTATGTTAATTTCAACGCAGCAAAGTTTCAGAAAGTTTAAAGTGAGATGAGAAACCTAAGTAGTAAAAGTCCAACGGTACAATTATTTGCATTTATTTTATTTCCAGGGAGATATTGATACATCGAGTTCTGTTAATCGTCAAACTTTTACTTCCAGTAAAATATTCCAAAAGTATCATTTTGGTCATGAGTCTAATAAACCGATCTAAAGAACAAAAAACGAAACATATGCTGCTCCGCCATCCCCACTCCTCCTAACAGGTTGGATCAAATTACATCAGTTGGCCTACTTAGTTCTTCAAAGATGGAAGGGCAACGCTACATACAAACGATCTATTGAAAAAAACATGGTTAAATTGTAATTGTTAAACACGTAAATTGTACGTGTTCATGTGGGAGGGTCAACAGAAGCTGTTATTTTCGATTACCGGTACTCAAATGGATTTTTTGTAAAGGATTTAAAAACATTTCAAAATCAGTTCATGATCTTTGAACTTTAAATTACTGTACTGAAACAAAATTGCCATGGAAATAATAAAAAAATTACTCTTACCACTAGATTGCATTCTATTTATAACAATCATTTCCTATATTATTTTGATCTTAAAAATAATTGGTGATATACAATTAAATACAGCGAAGGTGTTGGATTTTAATTTTTCAAGTGCTAACCGTTTGTGTAAGTAAAACTCACAAAAAGCAAATGTCGTGTATGTGTATGTCTTAAAATAATATCTAGCTTGTTAGAAAATACTTAATATTATTGTGATTAGTATTTTTTAAATTAAATAATCATTAATGATAAAAGGAGTTAAAATTTTAGTCTTTATTATAAATATCTACATATGAGGTTTGTAATGACTGAATTACTGACAGACTGATATAGAATCAACGAGGAGAAAAAACTACTTAAGATACAAATACGAAACTTTAAAGGTAAATTCTAATGGGGTCATAGACGGACACTAAACAAGGGTTTGAAAAATGTTGGTTTTATAGTGAAAAAAAAAAAAAAAAAACAGGTAAAACGGATGTTCGGGTCAAAAGCTTAGCAACACACGTTTGTTTACATTGATTATCATATCAACCAACTTAGAAAATTTAGAATAGGTTTTTTACTATTCACAACCTTCAGCTTTTTTAGGTTGTATTCACAAACTAAAAGCAAACACAAACGAAAATGCTTACTGCATTATAATTCAATTCAAACATATTTGTTACATATTATAAAATTAATAAAACAGCTGATTTTGATCGAAAATCTAACATAATTTTAGGTTAGGCCCACAGTGAACCAAAACTCGTTTTTTTGCAACCAATGTGGCAAAGTTAATAATTATTCTTAGCAACTAAAATTTTCTAGATTAGGTAGAAGCAAACAAAAGGCTTACTGTATTATAAGTCAAAAATCTGGTGTTACATATTATATTGTTTCCTTTAGTCAGTAATATCGAAATTTGTTTGAATGTTGATTATTTAAATACTAATGGTGAAATTTTAATTACATCGAATGCCGCAATTTAAATTATTGCGTCTATTTCAATCTCTGTCTTACATTAGCTACGCATAGGCCACCGCTCAGTCGTCGTTTGCGTTAAAATATCAGAGTATACAATAATCTGTTTGCACGGGTCGCCACCGAGGTCAGTGAGCGGAGCGAGCAAGGGCGGAGCCTCTAGTTCTATATATACGAGTATATCTATCTATATGTGTGACAGGTACCCTTTACCTCGTAATAATAATAAATAATTAAAAATGATTAATAATAAAGGGTCCACTAACAGCGGACATAGTATATTATTGGCTAGAAGGTACATTTACCGAGAAAACAGTTCATCGTTAACCAAGGGGGGGGGGGCGTTGGATGAATGAAACAGATAGTAAAATGGGTTAGAGCTAGAAGTCGTACAACGGGAGACTAGAAAAAGAGTCCGCTGGCGTAGTGTAGTGTTGGTTCGACGAAGAAACGTGAATTGGATTACATCGGATTACTGGAGCCCCGGGGGATGAAGGCGTCCGCCGACGACGATGAAGCGTCCGTCCGTCAGTCGTGTTCTGTGTAGCGCTCCCCGTGATAAACCATCCTCGGAACTTCAAGGCCTGTCCAAAACCTCACTGCATGTCTCTCGATAAGCTCAGAAGAAGGCACTACCCCCGATCCTGCTGTATTGTGTAGTCGTCCATGTCCTGAAGTGAAGTGTGATGATGAGTCTGTGTCTGGATTTCGAGATGGGCCTTCACCGCAGCTCCGAGTTTCCTCTGCCAGTGATGTTTAGGTACGGGTCAAGGTGTTCGGTTGCTGGCCTCGGGGAATGACTTCCATGTTTCTTCTGTTTCAGCCCGACTTCAACACAGAACTCGAGACGGGCCTTCATCGTAGCTCCGGGACCCCCAGTATGCCAGTGATGGATCTTGGTGATTTGTTGTTGGCTGGTCTCGAGTAGCGATTTCTTCATGCATGCTGCTAATAACGTACTTTGTTTCAGCTAGTCCCAGACTGACTCTTGCAGTCATTGGGGATTTTCCTTAGAAGCTGCTACTACTTCTCCTGTGAGCAGTTTGGGGAGAGGAGGATGGTTTAGTGGGTAGTGGGTCCGAGCGGCATCGGATCGAGTCCCACAGTACCTTCCCTGGGCCGTAAGAGAATTCTATAATCTAAAAAAAAGCTGGATGAAAGCATCACAAGATTCTTACAGTTAGTCTGGGAGTGAACGCGTCTAAAAGGGTGGTTAATCTTGCTTTGGTTCCATGGCGTTGGTTTAGTTAGAATAGTACGGAAGTAACAGAGAAGTTTGTAAAGATAAATAAACGTTTTGAAACTTCTATAAGTTTACTGATTCATTTAAGAACCCAACTCCACAGCTGCGATCCTGACATCGCACGTACGTTCGCGAGAAGAGCAGAAGGCACAGCTCGACCAGGGAGAACGCTGCTTCACGGGGCCGGACACAGGCGAGCCGGAACGAAAGAAGCTGGACCCATCACACATGGTAATCTTAAATTCTATTAAGACAAAACCGGCATCTTCCAATGGTTTCGGAGATGAGTCTCTTGAATGATTTCATACGGTAATTAATTATTGAATAATTCCTTTGCATTTGAAAAGTCATCCTCCTACTTTCATCTAATTTGTAATTTCAGTTTGAAACATGTACAACATATTGTAAATGATTTATGTCATACGGGTTGGTCAGAATGGTTGTATAGGGACGAGTATGTTGTTAGAAATATCGGTACAAAAAAAATATTGCATAACAATGGCAAAGACAATATTTCCTGTTGGTATTCCAGTAGGTCTAACTTTATGGAATGCTCCTAAACATGTTTGCTTCCGGCCAAAAACGCGATAAGGTTGGCACTAAAGAAAATGAGAAACACTATAATTAAGTGTATAGTTTTAGGGTTTCAACTAGCTATTTGAGAAATTGGTCTACACATGAAGGCGGTGAAGAGCTGTCTGCTTGAACGAAATCTATTACTGTTTGGGGAAAATTTCACTGAACTGCTTCGACTTTGCTTGACTTTAAAATCTTGACTTCGCTGCCTCGGATTATGGATGACTTCACTTCTCTTGTAGCAGACCTACTCACGTTTTGTTCGATTTATGGGAGAACCAGCCGGCCTATAACTCGTGTAAAAAAATGTGTAGAATTGTCTCCTATATTTATTGTTTTAATTAAAACCCTAAACACTTTTTATTTTAGTATAAAAAATTACTTCTGGTCAGAAACGTGCTTCCGATTGTTGGATTATTTTGGCTGACGAACTCGTTCGAGCGATTATAAAATAAACGTGTGTACCAAATTTGGCAAAATATGGTGTAAAATGTGACCGTTAGAGTGCGAACACATAAATACATACTCAAAACAAATCGCAGTTTTACACTTCTAACATGGCTACGAAAGAGACGAGACACTATTTATTATTATTATTATTTTTCCTGAATAAAATTATTTAAGGAAATTTGCTCAACGGTTTAGCTGCGTGATCGAATTATGTAATTTAAATAGAATAGTATCAATTAAAAATAATTATCTAAGATGAACATGGACGGTATTTGTTACACTTTTGATTTTTTAGTTTTGAAATTAAAATATCAGTTTTACTCTGCAATATAACTTTACTATAGCCTAGGGGTAGTGCAAATAAGCACAATAAAGTATATTTTTTTGTTTGTAATAGTTAATAATTAACTGGGACAGATAAAATTGATGGTTATTAATTTTGAGGAACAACTTCCTAATATAAATTTTGTTTTTATATTAACAACAATCTTTGAAAATGTATTTATTACCAATAGTGAAAAATATTTTAATCAAGTTTGTGGTTTTTAATATTGGTTAAATTAAAAGAGAATTCATACTTAATTATTCCCCAAACTGTATTATACACTTTGGTAAACAATTCCACCAAGTATTTAATAACAACGAGCTCTAGACTGACCCAATTCCTTCAACAATACAGTCAATACAGTTTGTTGGTCGGCATTGAGCTGTCGTACCAGTATTTTAGAGTTTACAAATAAATGTAATTGTTGGAATTGTACCTTTCCACTGGAATTGAAATCTGATATTATTTGTAATGTACTAAAGAAAGTAGAAATGATATCAATCACTCAATATTAACGGTCGAATAAAATCAAAGCAAAAATATATCTATTTTTATTAAAATTATTTTTTAAATGACAAGTGTTTAGTAGAATCAATGAGTATAATAACACCACTATGGTTTCTATCATATTAAACATATATTTTAAAACACTAAAACATACATCAAAAAGTAAACGATTTTTAATCCAAAGACAAATCTATAAAACATAAAAACCTGAAAGCTCTTATCCAAAATCTATAATTAGATTTAACACTCTAATTTTATCAATAGTGTTTCTTCGCCTTAGAAAGGTCTTCCTACTAAATGCCCACACCTCGGGTGTCCTTCTGGCATCAACCCACCTTAAAGCAGTGCTTCTTTTTACCACCATAATTTTGATTTGCCAATCTACTTTGAACATATTGCTACATCAGCGTGCGTAGCAACGAATAAACATCACTCTTGAAACATAACCTCAATACCTGACAATATTAACCCCCTCTTAATAAAGATAGAAGGTTTGTAAAATACATAGAGAAGAGAAGGAAAGATTAGTAATATAGAAGTTTCGAGAGGTGCTGCTATCTCGTAGCGGATAGAATAATTAGAAATTTAGTTTCTAAGGCTGTCCAGAAGGTGCTGCCCCCTAGCGGGAATCTTATAAAAACAAAAAACTTTATTTTTAAAATAGAACAGCTTTACGAAATAAAGACAATTTACGAAAAAAATTTTCTACACTGCAATATTTTTGTACTATTTTACAAATTAATACACTTTTTATTTATAATTGACGAAAAAGGACAATAATTCTTTTTGCCAATGTCCAAAAGAACTTCCTTATATGATTTAAATTATGTTTTTCACTTCACAACACAAAATTTGTCTCTGATTAGCGTCAGATTTATTACAAAAATCTGGAAAGGGGGGGCGTGGGGGTACGTATGGTCATAAGGTTCACAATGGGTTTAGTAGAGGCGAGTTGGACAAACATTCTACCTGATCGTTAAGTACAAGGCTATCATCTTTACAAAATAATCTCTTAATTTCTAACATTTCCAAGGAATGTAATTTCCTACTTTTATCATTGACATGGAGAATCTTAAAATTAATATTATTGGAAAAATCTGACACTAAATGATTTTTTAAATGGTTAGAGAAACTGGAGTAATTATGACCAAACCGCCAACTTCTTTCATGTTCACTTAACCTACATTTAAAACTACGGCCTGTTTGGCCTACATAAGCTGCATTACAGATGATACAAGTTAGCTTATAAACACCACATTTTTTTTATTGAATCTGGAATTCTACCAAGTACCTTCGGTCATCACTATCAATCGTATGTTTTTAATATATTTGAAAGATTGGAAATTGTATTTTTCTCTAGCTTACTTTCTTAGGTATGATGGTTAAATTTGACTAATTACAATCCAAATTTATCTTTAAACCACAATATTAAGATACAAAATTAACTTTTTTCTCTAATTCAAGTAGACGAGGAAGACATACCTGAATTGAAAACGTTTTAGCTAGATTTAATGCGTTAGATTAGCCTTTATAAGAGAGCTTAGTTGAGTCTATTGAAAGTAAGGCTCACACTGTCAGCAGCAATTCCTCTTGATTGTAGTTAGAAACTTAGTCGATCAATGAAACAGCTTGCATCATTAACCAAAAGCACAATAATTACAAGGAGTTACAAAATCGTATAATGATTTCTGGAGGAACTTAACTTCAGTTTTCAGTGAGGTTAACTTTCGGTCAAATACATGAATGTTGTATGATATTCCACCTTTAAGAAACACGTAACCTACCAAATAGATAACTTTTTAAGAATCACTTGTTAGTATCCGGAAACCGATCTACGTTTCTGAAAGATTCTAATATGATTTAGTAATTTCAAAGTTGTATTTGATTTTTGATTAGTGATTAAATTTAAGTGGTGAAATCTAATGAAAGTAGGCTATTGTTTGTAAATAAAAACAATTTTCACATGGTTCGTAGTTAATACAGTAAATGCCGTATTTTCTTGTTGTGGTATGGGGTCTTTTACATTTCCTAATAATTTGGGAAGATTTTTTTTCTGATGTGATTGATACGTTAAGGTTTATTTTATTTCTGCATTTGAATATCGAATTCTAACACTTATTTCCTGTAGTTTACGCCTAGTTACATATCTTACTCGTAAAATATCCTAGAAATTAACCAATCATTCTCATTACTCTTAATGTTTAGACATAAAGCTATAGGTAACTTTGTACTATTATGTTGTTATTGTCATCTCTATTGGTTGTTTGTAAACTAAGACCACGCCCTACTCTGTGAGAGGGTATAAATATGTAGCATAGTACTTTGTCTCCTTAGTTATAATTTAGTTGTAGCTCATGTGTCACTGAAGATGACGATTTTGTAGTTGAAACGCGTTTGACCAATAAACGTATTCGTGTGAGAATTGTGTTCTGTATTTTTATTTTTACTTTTAGAAAGTATAGGCATATAAAACAATAATAATAAAAAAAATAATACAGTAGAGCGTTGAAGATCCGGACGTCAATCATCCGAAGGCTTGAACGGCCTACTAATTACAGTGTATTAAAAAAAGCCCTAGTGCCAAACGGCAAACAGAGCGCAATCGTGTAAATATTAAAAAATAAATAAAAATACTAAATATTTAAATTAGTAAACTTTTGTCGACAGTAAAAATAACATTGTTATATACAGTTTTATAATTGTATTTCTCACAATGTGCATTAGTTTCAATAACCCATAAAATAATTTGGTTTTAGCAGTAACATTTTAACCAATGTAGCAAAATAACAGCTTTTTAGTTTGTAAATTTTTAGTTTACAATAAAACATTATGAATTTATAGTACCATTAATACCTGTAATATCATACATGTATTTTTTATTATATTATCTTTTAAAAATAAAGCACTTTTTACGATATACAGTATAGTTTTTCTTCTAGGTACAGAATATCTATACCCTATTAATATCCTTTCATCAATTAGTTTTTCTAAGAATTGATTAGGGGTTTTAAACGGTAAGTAATTTTCGTGTTTGATTATCTGAACATTTGATTATCCGAACCACTCCCGGTCCCAATTAGTTCGGATAATCGACGCTCTACTGTAATTACATTTATGAAGTAATTTATATCTTTCACAAAAAGTAACATCAATTAAAGGGAAACATTTTATTTTAACTTATGCCCCAGGGAGTCACATTACTAAATATTTGACATGTCTCAAACCCATTTATTTAAAATTAAAATAATATCTAGGTCAATTTACATCAAACTTACAATAATAAAATGTTAGTTTATAGTAGCTCATTTCAATCTATCCCAGCAAGTGTATATATTATATAGATAATACAAACAACTTACGGGTAGTTTATTTTGCACTTAGTGTTTGTGTGACATAAGAAATGCACTGAAAGATGACTCGTTTGCCGGTCTTCAATTTACTGTGCAAGTTATCAGCAAATAAGTTGGACCAGTATTAAGAGTAGACAAAATGTACTTAAATTACTCAGTCAGCAGAATGAAACATCCCGAAAGGATTGATTGTTCGGCTACGCATCTTGATTTTTATATTAACAAGTTGCGAATTACAAGGTATGGGTAACAAGGTGCCTTTACTGAGAAAAATATAAATTGTTGAAAGAGTAAAAACATGCGTAATACATGTGGAATTGTTAGATATGAGTATTATAGGAAAACTGAATTCAGGAATATGTTATGGCTAACGATATTTATGGTGTTGGACGAGATAGCGTTTTTGAAGAATCAAATCCAGGTAAATATGAAGAATTGATTGTAGTGACCAGAATCATTATACCAGTGCCTTTTTTTGGTTCCATGAAGTTTCCTAAGAAAATCAATGTGGATATTTCTCATAGGACCGGTTGGGACTATGGATGATAAGGTCCCTAACTTAGTGTGTTTGGCTTACTTACTAACTGCAGATGCTGTGCCACAGCGTATGAAGGTATCTGCATTTAGGAATGGCCAGAAAAAGAACTGTCGAACTTTAAATTGGTTTTGAGTAGAACTAGGTGACTCAATTTGGTACGAAACAATGATTTTGAAGAGATAATCTAGACCTTAATCTAGACGTAATCTGTTAGAAGTGGAACCTGCTTCTAGATATTGTGTTTTAGAACAAAAATTTCCTTGGGCTAAGCGCCTATGCCTTGAAAAGCTAAAGAGAAATTGCTAACAAGGCTACTGCTTAACTGATCCATGTAAAATCTAATGTTGGCCTTCAGATGCTACCACCATGCATAGGTGTACCGAACTAAAATCATCGTGTAAGATACATGAACATGCGTTTGTCCTTGGTGACTTTGAGTCATTCTACACAGAGATCAAGGACAGAAGCATAAGTCAGTGGTGCAGTGGCGAGTTAAAATGTAGATAAAATATATTTAAAAAATCTAAATACCATAAATCTTATAAACTGGTGAAAATATATCATCATCTTATTTATTTATTGAAGCGTGATGTAATAAATTACAGTGGGTTTAGTGTTTAGTGCTGTAAATAAAAAAAAAAACGACAATGACAAAATATGTTTTTACAAAACCAGTTTCTACTAGTTCCAGTGAAGTTTTTTCTTAAATATTGTCACGTGCGTGGTACAGTAGAGTAGAATATAAGAGAAAGTAATATAAGAAAGGGAATTCAGAGAAATAAAGTAGGAGTGGAAAGTTCAGAATTAAAATATGTTGTCTAGCAGAAATAGGAAGAAAAATGTTGAGAGTTCGGATTGAATGATAAGACTAAGGCCACGGTGTCCGGAAAGTTCCCCACACTGACACTTCCCCACAGCCCTTGGACGTGGCTACCTGTTTAATGACTCAGAAATAATCTCGACTGACATTTCCACACACATCCCTCCTCCCCCAAGGAAGTCTACTATGGGAAGGTTAGGTTAAGTTAGGTTAGGTTAGGTGTTATTAGTAATGAAGTACATAGACCGAGCGCTTTTATTCACTCCAAAGGAGTATTATGTTAAGGTGCATTGTCACTGGTGCGGCTGTAACGATTATCGCTGAAGCAAGGCCGACTCTAAGTAGAGTCGGCCTTGGCTGAAGCCTATTGCCTTTAAGGGAGGGGGAGGGAGGGGTGATGTGGAAGTGTCAGTGTGAGGAACTGTTGTGTAATCAAGGCCACATTGGAGAAGAATAGCTAGGGCCTCGAAACTTGTGAGTTTACCTAGTTACTTGAAGCCTGGGTACAATCGGCCACACATCCCTCGTGGGTCAACTAGTAACTAAAGCTTGTTCCATAATTAGTTGTACAATGCAGTTGTCACTAGATGAAATAACAGACTAGTTCTTTTCGTAGGTGACTAGCCGGGTAAGTCACTATGCAACCACGTGCTAGTGTGGCCGTTCTCGAATGGTCTCATTCTACACCCGATTCCACGTCCACCGTGAAGTACAGAACGCCCATAAGCCATGTTATCCTTACGACAGTCTCAGCGATAGAAGCCAACTAAAAAACATCAACTCCCATGCAACGCTTGGAAAGTTGAAGCATCCCGTATGCCAATAAACGTGATGTTCCCTGTAATGGTAGTAGCATGTCTATTCTCCCGTAAGACCTGTACTGCACGGTGAATGTGGAATCGAGTGTAGACTGTTCGTTTTCTTGGGTGACACACCAAGCTATGCCACTAGTCACCTAGCTCGTCACCTCCGGTGTTGCCTTGGCCTAAATAAAACAATAATTGTCTGCCTTTATTATGACGAGGAATGGATAAAAAAAATTTGGAATGATTAATAAATTACACTCTGTATGGTATAAAACAGAGAATATGAGCTGTTACTATTTATTGTATTTATTACTGAAATTCATTATAGTTAAACACTTCTTACAGAAGAAATGGCGTTTGATTACCAGCTGAAGGAGATTCGTGACATGTAAACACTTTAAGAGAAGACCACTGAGTTTCTAATGCCATTTTAATACATTCAAAACAAAGACCTTACTTCCAACTGTCAATTGACGCCAGACTAACCAACTCAATCACCACGTTTTGACAACTTCCTGGAAAGCTCGTTTATCTATGCAAGATTAAAAACATTCCAATCCATCATTTTCAACTACTGGCTGAGATTTTTAATGACACATAACATGCATGTTAAATTAATCGAATCACTGTAATTTAAAGATGAAATACAAACTAAACATTGGACAAATCTTGTTGTAAATACCTACCAGATAAATATAAGACAATTAGTAAAGTTGTATAAGAAAATTCCGTAAAATGTAGTTTCGTTATTTTTTTTGAACTTGTGTACATGAAATAAACAAATTTAATTATATACTGATATAAAGTTGTTTTTATATATTTTCCAAACACTGTACAACACAGTAAAGCAATAGATGAAAGAAAACATTTGCAACCATGTTCAACTACTATTTAGTCCCTCCAATTAAAATTGTAACCTCACTCTTGAATCTCAAAAGTAATGAATCTATTTTAGTTCAAGAGGATTTCCCCTAACGATGCAATAGAATGAAGTTTGCTGCATTAATGTAACAAACGTGTCGGCTGTCTCCAATATACATTTTAATGGGTTTCTAAAGTAAAAAATAAATATTTGTGTTCTAATTTATTTCAGGAGTACATTGGTTTCTTAATATCTATTCAAATTGATTACATAGCTACACATTATTTAAAAATATCAATTAAGTACTTTCGATAACGTTAAACCATTTTCATCTATTCGAGATGTAAACATAAAAAAAATCGATTAGAAAACAGGAATCCATACAAATAAATGTTATTTTTTGGATTTTAAATTCAAGTTTCTAAAAAATAGGCCAGCGACAAAATTAAATCCAACAATTTACGTACTAAACGGAAGTCAAAATTAAAATACAAGAACTAATTCTAAGAAGAAAGATATCATTAAAATGTACACTTCACTAACTGGTATGACACGTGCGACCTGTATTTTAATAAAAGTAAAATGCAGTGTGCACATTTCCATAAAAAATATACATTTTTACTTTTATTAAAATACAGGTCGCACGTGTCATACCGGTCGGTCGGTGCAATGTACGCGTACCTTAAAATACCCTTGTAAATTGTCAAGACCGTAGTCTCGGTTAAAGACAGCATCTGTTTTAAAACAATGGCTGCTTGTCCGAATCTAAAAATTACTTTATTGAACGTTTATTGACACTAAATTTGTAATACATTTTGTGTGAGAACGAGATGGTGAGTCTATGGAATACGCTGGGCTACGAAAATGTATGGTGTTTAGAATTGAGCTTGGGATTTTTTGGATACTTATGGTGGTTCGTAAACCATACATAATGGACGTTTTCTTCTGTCCTGCGGAGGTGCAGGATCAGTTATGATTTGTTAGATTTGTGTGTATCGAGACCCTTATGCTCTGTGTTTGACTCTATTTGTTAATTTTAGGATGAAGTCCTCGAGTATGGGGATTTTGTGCCCTTGAGAGATGGTGACGTTCGATACGTACCATGGGGAGTTGGTGATCCAACGGAGAGTTTTGTTCTGGAAGGAGTCCAACTTTTCTTCCAGGAAACAGATGGTAGAGAATACCAAGCAGGAGCTGGTATTTGTATGGGGTAAGTACTAGTCTGATGTATGTTTTATACATGGACAATCTGATAGAGTGATAGAGGGCTCTTGGCGTTTATGACTGGAAGGAGAGTACCACGGACAGATTTAGCCCTTGACAGAGTTTGCTTGACGTGATGGGACAGGTTTAATTTAGAGTCAAGTGTGATTCCAAGGTATCTGACTTGACGGGTCCAAGCTATGGGCGATTTCTTAAGAGTTGATTTGACTTTAGGAAATCTACGTAGTGGAGAAAATTGGATGGCTTGCGTTTTGTCTGTGTTCACTGCAGTTCTCTACTTCCTGAGCCATGGTTGTAGGGCATAAAACTGATGTTGAATGGCCGACGAACAATATTCCAGGTTCAGAGTTCTGTAGTAGAACATAGCGTCATTAGCAAAGAGTCGCAGTGATACTTTGGGGATGACTGGGATATCGTTACCCACAAGGTACTAGCCCTTTATAATTCAAAGACTCTGGCCGACTATCTGTCGTAAATAAACAATAATCCCTAATTATTCGTATAATACCATCTCTGTATATTATTACACTGACCCTGCAGGTTAATAAGCAATAATACAAATAATTTATTACACACAATCAGTTATTAACGGGGCTTCATCATATTTAGGTTTCAAGCAAATAAATATAGACCTCTATTAATAAAGCCAATTACTTCATTTAGTTAATCCAATAAATAGGCCTACATTAAAAATCTTTAAAATTGAAAACAGGTAATAAAATATCAAATTTTAAAACACAATAATAATTCAGAATTATTTAGGTAAGTTTTCAAATAAGAAGGAAGGTAAAACATTAAAATAGACAACAAATTTTTAGATCAATTAAAACTTATTGTAGGCCTACTATTTATGTTTTCAGATAAATTTCAGTTTTGGAACATTTTGTTAGAAATAGATACTGTATTTAAGGGATATATATATATCTTAACCAGTTAAAAGTATTGTAAAAAATAATTTTCTTTTTTTAAATATATATATAAAGGGTGATTCTCATAATGTTCCAACACTTTCTGAGCTAAATCCAGTAGCAAAAATAACGGAAGGGGTTCAGATAAATTTATATCCGGGAATTATTCGTTTCAGATTCCCGCAGAAACGAAGCCCTACTTAAATATGTAGGACGATAGTTATAGTTAGATTGTAAAATTAAGTTTATTTTATGTAAAACGATCAGACGAATTGAATAAAATAGATCCCAGTATAGATAAACTTATAGATAAAATTTACTACAGTATTTTTTTATATATATGACCCAAAACGCAAATTTCGGTTTCATAAATCACGTTTTCTTTAGAATTTTAGCACATTAACTTTGTTAAATGGGTATAAACCCATAAACTTGTTAATCACAACTTGTAGAGAAATTTTATTCTGAAGATAATTAGGTAAAATAGGCCAATAAAAAAACCAACAAAAACTTTCAATAAATGTGTTTTTTTTTTTATTAAAGCAAAATATTGTAGACAGTAAATTGTTCTTTTAAATGGTTGTTTTAAATATGTTTATGGGTTTATACCAATTCCATAAAGTTAATGCAATACAAATCTAAAGAAAAACATGTTTCCCTGGGACCGAATTTTGCGTTTTGCATCAGATATCTAAGAAACTACTGTAGCTACAGATTTAGGACTTGTTTTATTCAATTTGTCCGCTCATGTTACATAAAATAAATTTCATTTTACACTTTTAATATTTTAGTAGAGTTTATCGTAAAAATACACCAATCAATATTTTTATTTTATTACCATAGAAATTTATGCTTTTAATAAGATATTTATTTGATGCATCACAAGACATATGTGTTTATTACAAATTGTTGACATAAGGTGATAGGATTGGGGTTCTCATAAAAGATGAATAACTGTTCCGAGATTAGATTTCGATTACCTATTTCCGACTTTTTTGAGCTTGGGAATCGAATTTGTCAGCTGATTTTTATTTTATTAAAACAGAAATTCATGGTTTCGATAGGCTTATAATTTGATGCATCACAAGCCATATGTGCCCATTAAAAACTATTGTTTAGTCATTCTGTGGCGAGGGGGTTGAGATTTCGTAAATAGGGTTCTTAAGGCCTTCCCTGACGGTAAATACCTATCCCGATATCAAATGTTGAATATCTCTTTCAATTTTGTTTTCAATCACCCTGTATAACTAATATAAACTGTATTACATCGATGGACGATTTATCAAACAACATTGAAACCGGTGTTATCAGGTTTGTTTTACTTTAATTTGTGACATGATTTTAAATGTAAATGGACGTTGAACTGTTGAACTAAAACTTAATTAAAGCGCAATAGTTGCCATCGGCTAGCAATGTGTTTGTGTAGATTAGGCAGGTTGTGTTTATAATAGATAATAGGAGACATAGGCAATACCGATGTGTTTTTGGAGTGGATGGTTACTGATGTCAGATTGTTAGAAATTATTTTTAAACGAAATTTATAAGAAATCTAATTTTTTGGTAAACTAAGTTTTTATTAGGTAAATCGGTGTTGTAAATACAATACTAAAAACCTTTCTCTTGTATGTTTTCACAAATCTAACAACCGGAAGCACGTTTTTTTGACGGGAAGTAAAAATTGAGTGAGGTTTTCGTACTAGAATGAAACGTTTTTGAGTTTTTTCTACAAAAACAAAATTTATGATAATATCGTGCACATTTAGTTTTTTCTACAAAAACAAATATAGGATAATATCGTGCACATTTAGTTTTTCTACAAAAACAAATATAGGATAATATCCTGCACATTTAGTTT
>JAGFPH010006097.1:73503-84652 GCA_018207615.1 Philaenus spumarius | reverse complement strand
CCAATCCTTTCGGTAGTTTTGAAGAAATCGTGATTTAATAACTTTGATCCCCCAAACCCCCCCTAAAATTTCGAATTTTTTTAAACCCTTTCTTAGAGAGCGCCTAAGGCCCTAGAGGAAGCTACATACCAAATTTCCATCCAATCTGTTCGGTAATTGTTGAAATCTTGCTTTAATAACTTTGAACCCCCAAACCCCCTAAAATTTTGAATTTTTTCAAACCCTTTCATAGTAAGCACCTATGGCTCTAGAGGAAGCTACATACTAATTTCATTCCAATCCGTTCGGCAGTTTTGAAGAAGTCGTTTTTTAATAATTATGATCTCCCAAACACCCCCTAAAATTTCGAATTTTTTCAAACCCATACTTAGTGAGCACTTATGGCCCTAGAGGAAGCTACATACCAAATTTCATTTCAATCCATTCGGTAGTTTTTGGGAAATCGTGATGAGTGAGTGAGTGGTATTTCGCTTTTATATAAATAGATTAGAGGGTTCCGCTCACTGCTTACCAACCCAAAAATTAAAACAGATTATTGTATACTATTCAGTCGTTCTGCTAACACATGAAAAAACGCCTCAAAAACGCAAAGAATAACTGGGAAAACGTCAATATCAGGCGTAATTTGAGGATGATCAAAAACGCATTGAAAACGCAAGGAAAAATGCAAAAACGCCTATTTCTGGCGTAATTTTGGGAGAATCTCAAACATTTTTTAACAGACTACTTTTAGGCCTGAAACGAATCTAAGTACCAAATTTCAACATTTTCTGCCAATTAGTTCTCGAAAAAGCTGAGAAAACGCAAAATATCGCTAGAAAAACGCGAATATTGGGCGTATCTTTGGGATGTTTTCAAAATCCGTTCTTAGTGCGCGTCTAAAGGTCCAACTGAACATGCATGCCAAATTTGAACTCATTTGGTTCAGTAGATTTTTAGTTCTGCTGATGAATGAATCAGTGCCATTTCGCTTTTATATAGATAAAGGCAATATACCATTTAAAATCAACGATAGACCTTGGTAGAATAATAATTCTAGCAGAAAGTTTATTATTACTGCTGTATGTACAATAATTCTTCTATGTCCCTGCAAAGTAACAAATATCCTATTTTCCTAAGGTGTTGTCTTGGGCTTTTCAGACACTTAATAAATATCTTAAGGATCGGCTCTAGTAAAACAGAAAGCAACCTGCGGCTCCAGCGTAGCGGCGGTAGGTTACGCGGACATTGCTCATCCTAAATCCATTTAAAACCCGCAATTGTTCAAATAGCGTTTTTTAAAAAATACCAAACTCTTGGGGACAAAATTCTTCATCCGAATGGCTTGGTAATTTTTCGCTATAATTAATAGTTACAACGTAAAAAAATATTTAAAGTCACCCTATAGTGGCGGTAGGTTACACGGACATCGCTCAGCCTAAATCCATTTAAAACCCGCAATTGTTCAAATAGCGTTTTAAAAAAAATACCAAACTCTTGGGGACGAAATTCTTCATGCAAATGGCTTGGTACTTTTTCGCTATAATTAATAGTGAAAACATAAAAAAATATTAAAAATCAATTTTTTAAATTGTTAATAAATATTAAACAAAATGTTTTTCTTAATTTTGGAAAAGCCATTTGCATGCGTATTGGCCATAACTTTAAAATGACATATCGTTCATAATTATCCGATCAAAAATAAAGGAAAAATTTGGATTTTAATTTAACATTGGTCTTATGGAGTGTCCCCCAACATGGCCGACAGCTAGAGCCGACCCGGTAATTCGTTGTACAACCACGGGGACAAAAGTTTTGTTTGGTTTAGGTACTTAATTATTTCTACTCTTAAGCCTATTTCCAAAACTATTTCAAATCATAGGAAATTAGCTTCTCTTAGATAAAATATTTTTAATACTTTATATACGAAAAGTTAATTTCTGAATAGGAGAACGTGCAACCTTAAAAAACAATGGTAAGACGGTTTGGTTATATATTTTTTCAAAATGAGCCTGACAAACGTTTTCTGAAATATATCTATCTGCTTTAAAAAATAAGTATAAACTATGGGAGACCCCTGCGCGCTCCACACGCCAACACCTTCTAAATAAAGGTGTAGGATTAATAATAACTCCACAACTAAGATGGTAAATAAAGTTAAATGTCCCAATCAAATTGTTTCGTATATTTTATTGCAGCAGTTATAATAAAGGTTAAAAGAACCAGCAAGGTTCAGGTCTACACTAAAACAATCTAACCTAAAAGGTAGAAATACAAATAACTGTTTCAGAGTTTGAATTCAGCTGTTAATGAAAATATTAGAGCAAAAAGCTGATCACTGAATCAAAGCAATCGGTAAAGAACTTTCGGAGATTTTAGATTTTGAACAACCGAACATTTACATTTTTATTTATACAGATATCTTAAATTCAATCTGAAAATTGGTGAATAAAAGTTCGACAAATTAATATAGACTGAAATTGACAATTACTATAAATTTTTTTTTATTTTAAAAGAAATAAAAAATTTTATTTTAATACTTATTTTGTTAGTTTAGCTACCCAATTTTTCGTTATCCGTTTAAGGGGCTCCGGAGCACCCTATCTCGGCAATGTTAAAAATACGATGTTTAAGGAACATTTTCTCAGAAACTACTAGATCAAAATTAGTAAAATTTTATCAGTGTGTTAGTACTACTTAAATACAAAATTTAACATGAGGGTTTTGCAATACAAGCATTTGAATACATTTTGTCATTATTTTTATAAAATAATAGATTTTTTTACCAGTTTTTGTCATATTTCTCAGTCACAACTTAGAAATGATCACTTATATTACAAAATCCTCTCTTTAAAACCTGTAGTATACTCCATTAAACAACCCCTGAAAATGTCAGGCCATTATGTTAGATAGATTTTGGTGAAATGTTCCTTTTGTGAATAAAATATATGATTTCCGGAAAACATGTTTAAAGGTTAGGCACTACAGAAAAAGCTAAATATGCCTACCAAAATGAAAATTCCCACCATAGGCACAATTTTAATTATTTTGAAATTGGATAAATCATATCAAATTATTAAGAATATGATACAAAATTTGTCTTATTCTCATGTGACATACAAACCAAAGAGACATACGAATGTGTGATTTTTAACCACTTAGAGTTGAGATATAATAATAAATTTAGGCTTGTTTTAAAGCTAAATAAAAGGGCAATAATAAGCAATAAAAAACAAAAAAAAAATTAAAAAATAAAATTTGACTGCTAGAGACAAACAGACACCTTTAAGTACGTAGGTAACTAGTACAGGTAAAAAAAAAACCGTAAGAAGCACTGCCGCATTACGATAGCCGAATTTTCTAATCAGGAAATCACTAGTATTAAATACTGGGAGTTCCCTCTGAATTTTGTTCCTTGTTCCGGGGACTGTTACAAAAATACGTTTGCAGATAATTATAGTAAATTTAATTACCTTTCGAATGATATAGCTAACACATTGAACTTGGGTTTATGAAAAATACAAATGGTGCATTTACCTTACATGCATAATGAAAAATTCATTTATCGGGAGCTTTTTATCAATTTTGTTCCTCGTTCCAGGGACTGTAGCCTACCTGAAATTCCTTTGCACAGGGTTGTAGTAAATTTAATTACATTTCTAGTGATATAGCTCACAAATTGCACTCGGGCTTATGAGTGGGCAAAATTGAGTAAAAACCTTACATGGATAATGAAAAAAATCATTTATCTTAGGTAAAATAATATTTCCATTTGAAGAAATAGATCAAGGTGAGATCTTTTGCCCATAGCTTCTTTTTATCATAAACATTGTGGAAAATGTCTACCAATCCCCCCAAAAAAGGTGGGAGGGGTTGTAAGGCTAAAAAAATTGCAATATTTTTAAAACATTACGTAAGTTTTATACCACTTAGAAGGAAGTTTATGTTCTTACATGAAAGGTAACTTATTGATGTAGGCCTAAGCAACAACTTTTACGTTTAATAACTGTTACAAATATTGCTCAGTTTTCTGTTATACGCGTTTTTTCTTCGAAAAGACTCCAAAGGAAACGAAAGAGGTGCTCAAGGTCTCAAAATATAGATGATGCCATAAACTACAATTTCTGAAATTAATAAACATTTCATGTCCTAAAATTATATTTCATTCAAACCACTATTTTCCTTTTGAACCACGGAAAGACGTGCATTTTGTTTACTTTATTCCTAATTTTAAGTTTCTAGTATGACTTTTAATTTTTTTGTGTTTTTCGTATTTTTATTTCCCCCATAATTCGGAATCTAAAGTCCTTAAAAGGTCATAAAGGATCTTAGAAAAAGGTATTTTCTTAGGCTTACTTTCCCTTTTAATGTTTGTTGAAAACGTCTATCGTTTACCCGCAAAGCAAAAAACCCAATTTTGTACCCTTTCAACTCCCACCCCCTTCAAGAATCTGTGGGGAAACTTGAGTGTATTAACTCTAGCAGCCTTATTATTGATCATATTGCAGTACTAAACCCTAACAAGGTAGTAAAGAAAGTGACAATTTCACAAACATCTTTAGCAAGGTTGCAGTGACAGTGATAGGCGTTCGCAATATGTAAATATTCTTATGTATACGCAATGACCTCAAAAGCGGACAAGAAATAAATTGTACGACGAGTTCGGAATATAGGGCAAAAGTTCAGCCGTTGGTATCGGAATGATTGCACGCACTAGAGCGGCTAGATGTACCGTTACGTCTCTGGAATAGGCCTACTTATCCGCCATTTCACTATCTTTATAAAATCAACTCACTTGTCTGGCACAATAGTGTTTTCACCAAGCCCTAGTTTATCAAATATCCGCGTAGATGGCGTTGCCACGATTATTCAATTTCACTTTCCTTTCTGACAAGTTTTGATGATGTAAATGTTTAAAGGTTACGCCGACGGAAGTAGTAGGCCTAAAGGACAAGCTGAAGTTATAACTTGAGGCTCTTCCGTACCTCTAACATATAAGAACTACCTTGCAATAAAATAAAGTTAACCCTAAACAGGCATTTTGAGGTTAGAAACTTTGTTTATGGATAGAGAAATTATCATACCGGCAAAGAACACACTGTCTTTACAATTTAAGTGAATGCAAAAATCGTTAAATCATCAAACAACAATATAGGCTTCAGTGCACGACCGTTTTATACAACTGAAAAGTATTGTCAAGCCAAGCGTTAAGCACAAGGGGAAAAGGAGTCGCCCACTTCTTCTAATTTGATTTTAGAAACTTTTTTTATTCATAGAGAAAATAACATACAGGTAAAAAACATACTGCCTTTACCAATATACGTGAATGCAAAAATCTTAAAATTATCAAACAACAATGTACGCTATACGACAGTTTTCTACAACTGAGAAGTATTGTCAAGTCAACCGGTAAGAACAAGGGGAAAGGAAATCGTCTACTTCTTGTGGAGTAGCCTTTAGTTTGGCAATACAGGAGGGTTGGTTAGACTCAAGCAATACATCTGTGTACAATATTTTATATCTTTTTAGGTTCCTTTAGTTAACTTTAAAATGGCCATGTTTGTCTATCTATGTGTCACAGGCTCTCGGTTCGTTTAACTATCACCTTTTGTGATACAAATTTACGGAATTGCTTTTAACATAGCAGGGAAGTAAAGCTAGAATTTGATTTGAAAGAGTTGTAGCATTCCTTATTTCCTTACAAGGCACGTCCATTCAGGAAACATGTGACAACCTTTTTAAGGAAACCCAAAAATTTCAAATCTACATAGTCTGTAAAACATTATCTGTGATGCGAGGCGCTAGACCGCAGAAGTCTTTTAGAAATCCAGCAACGTGGTGAAGATTCCTAAATGGACATGAAAATCCTGAACATAATAAGAAGCATTCAGTTTGGACCGACAAAGGTAGACAAAAGGTTAATTTTAGTCCTTAGTTAGTGCAAAAGACTATATTCAGAATAATTCATATTTAATCTAATCTAATACTCCAAATTAGAAATAAAGATTCTGTGACGTAGTGTTTAGGGTGGTAGAAAGATTATGTTTTGAAACTACATGCTATCTGAAGTGGAATTTGTAATGCCGGTATTGCCAACGTGACAAACAAAAACTTTAGTTACCATTAAAAACAACTAACAACGTTTAGAGAGCAAATATTTAGTAGACACTTACTTTAGGCCTTTTAGAAAAAAGGTTAAACCTATATATATTTTTTAATAAACCACTTCTTACAAAATATTTTTTTTAATAAAAGGTAATGAAATTGTCTTTAAAAAAATTTAAACCCATATTTTTTGACACATAATAAACTATTTTTAGCCAACAATGTAGGTTAACATTGTAGGTTACAGACTAATTTACAACAGATAAAAATTCAGCTTTGAGGCTTATTAAAAAAGTGTATCTGTGTTTAAAAAAAAAAAAATAACATGTAGTCGTGGGACTGCCGACAGAAGTAAAAACGTTTTAGCTTCATATAGTTAACTTTATTTTCGGGTTATTAAGAAGTATTTAAAAAAATTAATGTAGGCCTATTAATGTCGTAATGGAGCCTCAAATAATTGCGGAGATGCGACGCAGCCTTAAATATTTGCGGAGATGTGACGGAGCCTTAAATATTTGCGGAGTTATGATAGAGCCTTAAATAATTGCGGAGATGTGATGGAGCCTTAAATAATCGCGGAGAAGCGACGGAGTCTTAAATAAATGCGGGGATGCGACTGTGTCTTAAATAATTGCGAAGGTGTGACGTACCCTTCAATATTTGCGGAGATGCGAAGGAGCCATAAATAATTGTGGATGTGCTACGGAACCTTGAACAATAGAGCTTTAAATAATTGCGGAGATGCGATGGAGCCTTAAATAATTGCGGATATGCGTCGAAGCCTTCAATAAATGCGGGGATGCAACTTTGTCTTAAATAATTGCGGGGATGCGGATGTGTCTTAGATAATTGCGGAGATGCGGCGTAGCCTTAAATATTTGTGGAGATGCGACGGAGCCTTAAAAAAAAGTGTGTCTTGCGGTGACGACGACAGTGACGCCAGTCAAGATAATAGGGGATTCATGTAACCTGTACTAAGTATGTTAACCTGTTAAGTGTGTTAAAATCGAGAAACTCGTTTGAAAGAAGTGTGTTATTTAGAGTCGGTAGCACACTCGACTTTAGCACGCTCTGGGGTCTGATAAACCAGCAGTGTTAACGTCGTAAAACTCTTGGGGAAGGTAATTCGAGGTTTTCAGCTTGAATTAACAAGTTGTTTGTTATAGTTGTGTTTTACCTGTTTCTTTGCGATGGAAAATAATAATAATTTCGAATCCATGAAAAGAATTCGGAAGAATTTGGGGAAACGATGGAGCAAGGAAAATAAACATCTTCTCATATCTTTAATTTCCGAGAATCCGACGAAGTTTGACATACATTTTCGTGTTCAGAAAAGTACAGAGAACATTTCTGTGTATTTGATTTTGTTTGAACAAATATGTTTGCAAAAAGGAACCAAAAAGATGCTTTAATCTTGTTATGTTATAAATATACAAACATGTAATATATATATTATTTATTAAGTAGGGAAAAATCTCTTTTAAAAACTAAAGAATATGGTAAGAAGGCGTACTCTAAACTTTAACCATTTAGCCTAGATCACGAGAACACAAAATGTGTTTCCAAAACATGCAGAAAATGAGGCCTAATTGTATCTAAAATATAATTAACAAATTTTAAAGTGCGCATTATTAGGGTATTGCAGTTTCGGCGCAAATTTACTATTCGACCCTCAGCTGACCTACGGCAACAGAAATGCAAGAATAATAAAAAAATAGCCTAAAGTTAAGCATTACCTTACTTTAGCAAATAAAACTTTAGCACATTAGCACAAGTGGTCCTTCAGTCAAAATTCAAAAAGCAATTTAACAGGATAACACATTAAGCATTTAACACAGGTTGCATGAATCCTCCTATTGTTGTTAAAGGTTTTTTGTTAGTCCTAGCAGGCATTTTAAAAATTAAATTCTTGTTTGATAAATACTGAAAAATGCATAATATTTCTTACATAATGGACTCAAGCACTCCACCATTGTGAGAATTTTTGTCACCTGTAATAAAATTAAGGACTTTCGGTATTTGAACCATGATAGTTGGTTTTGGTGCATAGTTCATGCTGATGATGCACTTTTGAACAAAAAACTGAACTTAAAACGTAGCCTATAGTTTACATTTGTTTTTCTAAGAGATGTGTGGCTAGTTAGGTGTATTACACAACAAAATGCCAAAAAAGAAGTGTAAAATAATACAAACTTTAAAACAAAAACCCATATTTTTTATTTTTTTTTTTTATTACACGGTCCCCTAAAACGCGGCAACGGAAGAATTGTTAAAGACAAAGCCAGACAAGGCAAAAGACTCATTGTAATAATTCTATAAATCTTAGCGGTCACATTATGTATTACAATAATTTTAACTAATCAATATTCACTAATTAAACGTACAGTTTTATAATTGTTACAGAAGACAGTTCAATGTCCGGGTAGACCCCTGGTAGGTCCTCTATACTCGCACATCCGGGAGCAAACTCTTCGAATTCCGTTTCTAGTAACGCATAGTTAGATCCTAGAATAGGCAATCAATTTGTAACAATGGCATTGTTTTCTAGACCATGTAGATTATTAGCTATACTGCGAAGCATTAAGGTACGAAAGTCATGCAGGAAATTCTAAAATCTAGGGACGCACTAGTCTTTATTTAATTAATATAAAAATGTATTTAATATTATCAATTCATTGTATGAGCGAACTGTCATATTTTGGTGGGTAGAATTTAGTCGACGGTGAGCTTTTAAAAATATGGTCAAATTTCGCCGATGGATGTTGTTCATCAACATGTAGAGTGTTCAGAAGAAAGAGTTCCAAGAATTCAGGGCGTGATTTCCCACATCAAAATAAGATGAAAAGTTCTAATAAACATAGGTCCAAATATGCTCCGTTTTCTGTGTAGACGTCATTTTGTTTTGTTTTTTGACAAAATAATTAATCTAGAGAAATGTTTGATTGATTGAGTTCAAACTTGATGTGAAGTTTAACCTAACAGAAAGTTATCTGACCGTCTTTCCCTCATAATACGTTATATTCATCAATTCATATTTTGAGCAAAGAAATTTTAAACTGAAGCTATTTTCAGTATATTTCATCTGATAAATACGATTGTGCGAATCATTTGTTACTGATTAAAATTTTATTCTAAGAGAACCACTACGGCGATCGTCCTCAAATCTGTATGCAGGTAGATTAGGTTAGGCCAGGTTAGGTCAAAAGCTTAACCGCAGCCGATTTTAAACACGCCAAAATTATTATAAAATTTATAATTATTTTGCCAATCCAAAGCCTGGATAAAGTTTGATGGGAATCATGAAATTACAGCGTAACTATTTATGGTTGAATTTACTTAAGTTTGTAAATCTGATAGGTCCAAAAATCCTAATCTATTTAAATCGTTATAACGTATTATGAGGGAAAGAAGGTCAGATAAATTATTTTATACATGGTCCTTTCTGCAACCCTTCCCTCAGGTGGGACGAAAAGTCCGCCTAGAAATATTTGGAGATCATTATCAAACCCAACCCAGGTAACCACCCCCAAAAGTGGGACGTAAGGGCCGCATTTTTCATGTGGGACGAGAAGTCCGGTAATCGTAAAAATTTGTTTGAAATGTTGATTAGTAAAATATTAATGGTAAAATTACAAAATGGCCATCAGGCGGAAAACGAAGCTTTTTCTGAAATACGTTCACATGAACATTTTTACTTGTGTTTAGGTCCCCTATCTCCTTATCAAGTTATGGCGGTCACTCACGACTATTTTAAATTTGTAGATGTGGTTTTTCCCCAAAATTATAAATTTGTGAGAATGTGTCCTAGTTGAACTCCGTTTGAAAGGGTACATTGCAATGTTTCGAAACATTTTGCAATAAAACAATTTACTGGTAGTAGATATATAAACATAAAAAAACGAAAATTTTGTAGATTACGTCCACTATCTCGAACCTGGACCAAGTCAGTAAACACTTTTTTCAAAACAATTTCTTATAAAAATTATGCAACATCGACTTATGTTTACATTTTAAATTTCTTCAACTCCCCCACTCCCAAATAAGCCTTTTGGCCACCAAGATTTGAAAATATCAGCTGGGTGATTGTGTATAAGGGCTAAAAATCGTAAACGGAATAGTTGAAATAATTGTTATTTCGATAAAATAATATTTTTTGAAATATATTTAATATAGTTTAACAAATTAAGTAAATGATATACAACAATGTTACATAGTTATTATTCACGATCCCATCATTAAGTTTTAGGTTGGGATCGTTAAACCCATCATTACCGCCGCTACATTTGTTGGGACCGTTAAAACTTTGAGCTGGAATGCTTTGGAAATGAAAGCAAAGATAAGAATTATATTTAAAGAAACTTCATATACAATTAAGTCCTATGAAACCACTTGAACATAGCTTTTGCAATCGTGACTGCCGTCGCTTTGGCTGTGACCGCTGCTACCAAAGTAGTCGTGAATCGTGTTTTTTTTTATTTTTTAGTACAATTATTTACGTAATTACCAAAACATAGGTTACAACATAGGTTTAGTTAGTTTAGTATGAGGTAAATATTAATAAATAAATGATTCAGTAATATTTAAGTAAAGATTATAACGTATTGGTCCGCCATATTGGCAGTCGACTAACATGCCTATCCACTGCTTCTAAGTGCTTATTATTATTTTCCTACAAATTATCCTAACAAAGTTAGACTATGAGAAAGTTGCTAGGCTGTAAAAACATAATCTTCAAAAATCTTACTCTAATAATTAATTTTTTACTTAAAAAATTAGAAGTCAATGAGGCTAAACTACTTGTGTAGCGTAGCCTACAAACTACTCCCAACCGACTATTTTTCCAGCGCTCTACCTTCCATCTGGTGGCTATTAAATAAAATACCGTGGATTGAGACCGCCGCTATGCGAAACTTGGAAGACAAGTTTAAAAAAATAATTTGTTACCAAAAAATAATTCTGGTTGGAAACTATTGATATGAATAAAAACTCTTATTTAGTTTCTTAGTTATTGGTTTAAGTGGTATTATCATTCAATTTAACTTAATTCTAAAGCATTGTTTAGTTG
>JAGFPH010006097.1:24481-39916 GCA_018207615.1 Philaenus spumarius | reverse complement strand
CTCCCAAGTTTTTAGTTAAAACCCCTACAACATACAAACTTAATTTTGGAAATTAGCTCAACTCACGTGATCGGAGTATGTGATCGAATTATTATAAACTATGAGAGTGTTTATAGCTTACTAGTCGCAAGACAGCCCCCCTCCTACGGAATCGCTTGGCCCACATAGTTGTGAACGAAATAATGTATCCATTGTTGTTAGCTTTAGAACTACAAATATTTTATAGTAAATACATCGTAGTCAAACTTAGTCTTTTGGTTGGTTATATTTTAATTATTTGTCACTACCAGGGCCGGATTTCCCAATAAGCCCGGTAGGCCCGGGCCTATGGGCGCAAGCTCCCAGGGGGAGCACGGCCGAGAGAAAAAAATATTTTAAAAACTATCTAGAAATAAAAATAAATAGCCATTACTTAACATATTTTTTGAATTGATTACAAAAAAATCATTCTGATTTTCAAGTTCATTGGAACAAATAATTGTTGGTAAAGTTAAACTATTTTTACTTTATATCACAGTTATTGTGTCACGTTATCAAAATACTTCATGTAAGCTGTGTTTCTGAGATTAAACCTATTTTATAATGTATTACAGAGTTTTTTTTATTTATTTGCCCAAATGACGAAATGGAACAAAACCTAAGTTACTAACTTAGCAATGGCCATGCTTTGTTGCGGGAATGCTCTGCGGGTTGGATCGTTTTGTTTCAGTCCCACAAACGTGAGCTCACTATTTAATACATAAAACTACTAAAAGCGTTTTAGGACGGCATTTTGTTAAGCCCAGAACCAAGTAAATTACTCAAAAAACTTGCAATGATAAAATTGCATCATAAAGTGGTATTTAAGCCATTTACATAGGCCTGATATAATTTTTTAATAAAGGTTTTTGGGGAAGTGACTTTAACCAGACTAGGGGACGGAAAAAATTATTGGGCCTAGGGGCGCCAAAATGCTAAATCCGGCCCTGCATTAATTGACATATACCCGCAGTAGAAACAATAAAACTAAAAATTCTGCACTCACAGACAAAACTTAACAAATAATCAACATTTTGACACCAGCATACAAGAGAGTCCGTGCTACATAAACTGAATTAAGTACGTAATATGAACGTCATTGAAAAATACGAAATTTACAAACAATACAAAATTAATTCAGAATGTGGGAACTACATTTTTCTTCCCACCATCTATATAGTTTATTGTAGGCTATTACGAACCACACAAAACAAAAAAGATCTAGGAAACTCTATTGAGGGGAGGATTCCCTGTCCGTGTCCGCCATAAAGAGCAATGCTTCAGAATAAGTCATTTTTCCGGTTAATTCGTGGAATAAATTTAAAAATTTGGTTTCATTTTGAAGTACTGTCATTTACGGATGTTAATTGCTGAATACATTTTCAAAAACAATTTTATTTTTTTCATAAACGTACGATATAAATAGTAGAAAATAGTAAACTTTATTAATGTTTTACTCGGTTGCAAAAAGAGATATTGCAAAAAAAACCTTAGCAATCAACACCCACAATCTATTTTAATTTAAGAAAAAATACAGCTTTCGTATTTTGACGAAAATAACACTAAATATGCTTAAAAGTTAAGGTATGGTTAGGTTATTTTAACGTTTAAATTGTTTGCCAACTTCGCCGTTTTGAATTTAGGGAGCCGAACCTTAAAGCTCAAAATACAAATCCGGTAACAGAACTGTACCTTTAAATTCTTTTTTCAGCCTTCTGGGAGTGCAGAAAGACGTGAAGCTCCCTCATAAGTGTTGAAATATATTTAATTAATTATTATTATTAAGAATTTTCTATAAACTTTCATTTGGAAGGTACAACCCATTTACTATAAACCGCGCATGCAAATTCAGTGTTGTGTAACAATAATTTTACAAGTGGGCATAACTAGCTGGCATAAAGATGCTGACTGAGGCAGCGATACGCGTGGCCGCAAATGATATATAACCATCCAAAGACTACATTTGAAATAACGAAGTCCATATATTAGTTAGTATTAACAGCAAATTTACTATCACATACAAAACAAATCTTGGAATTATTAGCGAATTTCCATAGGAAAAATGAGCTATTGCAGTGACCCTTATGGTAAGGTCCAAGGTCGGGAGTAGCAAATGAGCATCGATCATGGTTTCCAGAACACGCATATGTGTTCGCACTCTAGCGGCCGCATTTTACGTCCGATTTAGTTCAAATTTGGTACACATGTTGGTTGGCTATGTCACTCGAAAGAGTTCGTTAGCCAAAAAAATACAACAATCGGAAACACGTGTTTTGACCGGAAGTAAAAAATTTTTGAGAGTTTTCCTACGAGAATGATTTTTTTAATTGTTTGTATAAATATAAATGTAGGATGTTATTCTGTACATTTTGTTTTTTTACGCGACCTTATAGCTCGCTTAGTTCCCCCAAAATCGATCAAAACGTAAAATACCATAGAAGTACCCGGTTCAAAGCCACGTGGCGGATTCTACCGTGAGGTTGGCGTGCGAAGCACGCAATGCATTGTGTATAGAAGATACTCCTAACACGGGGCTTGGCGTGCGAAGCACGCAATGCTTTGTGTATTGAAGATACTCCCAATATGCGGAATGGCGTGCGAACCATTTTGCAGCTATTCAGCACCGTCGTGAATAGACCTATTTTCTAAATTGTTGGTTGAAACCCTAAAAAATAGGCCGATAAACTTAATTTTGGAAATTTGCTCAACTCTCGTCAGCGGTTCAGCTGCGTGGTCGAATTTTTATTTAGTTTCATAATTCGTGAGGAGATTTTTTGACAATGAAAGTGAGTAAGTACCTCAAAATTTAACTAAGTACCTTAGGCCTTTTCCTAGACCTGGACCAATTTCCTTTTATAACATTGCATTACGTGATATGTTATAGGAAGTACGCAGAAAGAGTTTTTATAAATTCTTGCGGAAGGCGAACATTTGCAGATCCAGCACTAGTTTATACGAAATGTTTTGTACATTTTCCTGAACCAATAGCCAATAATTTAGATAAACAAAAGTGCACGCGCTGTTTACATTTTCTATAAACTCCATTGACCGTGTTTCCGTCGCCCAAACCGTTTGTTTATACCTGACTTCACTGATTCCAGCAGGTGCACTTTCGTTAACAGTAAAACATCCGCATCAGCAATTCTCCAGCCCATCTTCTACCGAGTGCACCCGTGACTAATAAACTAAAGCCATTCGAAACCGTCAAATCTAGAAAGACTCCAGACAGGCGCAGATCTGCAAAACGGCATTTCCCGGGAACACAGCTGAGTATGCTGAGACGCGATGACGTCGGAACGCCCGTGACGTCATACTTTGTAAAATTACTTTCCTAAGCGATATTTTTTTAATTAATTTCATTGACCGCATGTCCGTTTTTATAACGGTTAACTCATTGTGCAGGAATTTAGTCTTCTTTGAAAACAATATAGGGAAATTATTTCGCAATGTATTTCGATTCGACGCGATCAGCGATATTTGTACTACTGCGCATGTGGGACCGCGCATATGGGGTGATGTAGTGGTCACGAGATTATTTGAAACTTGAGTCGAAATTGTAAAACGATTTTTAAAATCTTACTGTATATACATATATATATATATCTTACAGACGTCTTACTAAAATAATCAATGGACTTTATGTTTAAACTGTTAGGCCTATTACTAGAGGCAATAATTTCAAAACTTTACTAATTCTCTTTCTTATCTATTTAATTATTAAATATTTTATTTTTAATAAATTTATTTTAATATATTCTTTATGTGCCCCTCCCCGATATTTTAAAAATCTTACTACTTCCCTTTCTTAAACTTAATAAATGAATCAATGGAGTTTTTAAAGTTTCAATTATTTTTTTTACTCGTGGCAATAATTTATTATTTTTGTGCCTCCCCCCCCCACTACTAGAAATTTTAAAAAAATATACAAGAAGGGTTTCGCAGAATTTCTATTAGTATAGTGCTTCTGCCCAGTAGTCCAACGAATTAGTTTTATCTCTTACACTTTCAGAAAAGGCTCACTGAAATTATCCACGAGTTCTTTAACTTTTACAAGGCTTTATAGACTCCATGTACAATATCATAAGCATATAAACACTGTCACCAGTAAAATAAATCATTTTAAAAGGCTTCCAAGCATATTTGATCGAAGACTATCCCAATATAAACATTGAGTTTCTTGTTAGCACATTTTAATCTTCAATATATGCAAACAAATATTAAAAAAACCCAAGTTCTTGACGGGATTGACAAAATTAAGTATTGACGAATCGTAATCAACTAGTAAGTGACATACCCAGGATCCAGTAACGTGTCTTTTCTATCTTTCTAATACTTCATTCTAAAGTGGGCGATATAGATTCATTATAATTTAAAATACTATTTCCAGAATGTTTACATATGTTAGAAAGAGACAGGCGACACAACTTTAAAGGTTCCACACTACCGAGGCGTCAAATAAAAATATATTAAATGCAGGTTTATTTTACTAAAAAAATCTATACAGTATGTAAGAAAAGTCCGCCCCCCTTTAATTTTTTTGCATGTTAAAACAAACAAATATCTTTTGGGGAACGGTACTAACTTAACCCAAAGTATCTTTTGACGCTATCGGAAATTTCGAGTGTGGGGATTTTGGGGGCAACTAAAAATTTTCAAATGTAAACCCCGTTTCGAGTGACCCCTCATTTTAAAGAGCTTTAAACAAATAGGCGAATGGTGGAGGTCGGAGGTCTCTAACGTGTTTCTATCCAAAATGGCAGTTTGTCAAAGTTTTGAATACAACTCGTTCTTGAATCCTGGCGTCTAAGACTTTTGGAGTTTTAATTTCACCTTTGGCGACTTGAAAACTGAAACGACTCTTGAAGAAATGATATTAAATGAAGAAGTGGTCTCATTTGGTAATATTTAAAATTTTGAGAAAGGGGATTACGTTAGAAAATTTTGAGTTGCCCCCAAAATCCCCCATTATTGGGGGACACTAAAAATTTCCGATAAAATAAAAGCTACTTTGGATTAAGTTAGTATCGTTCCCCAAAAGATATTTGTTTGTTTTACCAAGCAACAAATTAAAGGGGGGGGAGGGTTTTTTTACACACAGTATAAAACGTCTTCTCCTTTCACTTAGGCTATCCGCTTTGAGGAGGTTCTCTGATAATATTACTTTTTAATTTATATTAAGTATTACACTTAGATTTATTGAAAATACTAAGGCAAAATTGTAAAATTTCACCCTAGTAAATCGACACTATGACACACGGACGGGCGTAAGGAAAATATAAAAACAGTAATTTTTCTGGTGTAGTTGAAAACTGTAAAGTTTAACACGTTCAACGCAAGAGAACGTGCAAAAATAATATTTTAAAGTAAATCCTACACATGGGCCTATAATTTTACTTTTTTAAATTATCAAAACTGGTTTTCTTACAAAAACTAGACATTACTATAAGTGAAAATTTTTAAAATGTATCACTTCACTTCATTTGGAATCAAAACCGGACATCTGTCATTTTGATAAATTTGTAACACTCGTCGTCTTTAACACAATCCTCCACACTACATTAGAGTCTATATTAAAGAAATTGTCAAAGGAATTTCCTAGTAGATTTTACTTTCAATTAAATAAATGATTTAACCGTTTTTTATGAACATTGATCGCTTAGGTCTAGCATAAAAACAATTTGGAAATTCACAAATTTTGTCATTTCTTAAATAAGACCCCAGGAAATATAACTGACCACCAACAAAAGAAAAATAATTAAAAGTGAACCGAAATTTAGTTCCTTAGGTGAAATATAATTTTTAAGCATTCCTAAAAAGTATGTTGAGTTTAAATATGGATTCTGAACTCCTTAAATAAATAATTAAGCAATGTTTTCTAAATATATAAACAACAATTTTATTTTATATAAACTCGTTTATGTAGGACTAAATTAGTTCTTGGACAAATATGAAAAATTGTATTAGCGCTCACATTTTTGACTTTCGAATAAAACTTCGATCAGTATTCTATGTGTAGATTATTAAATACATAGGATCAATTTGTATTATCATTTTGAGTGAGCCTACACTAAAAAAATATAACAAAACCTTACCGTACGTGTAAAAACGCTCATACAATATATGTGTTACTACATCTTAATAAATTTAACTTTTTCTAAAAATGTATTTTCTTATTTAATTTACTAAACGAGAAAGAACTTATCTTCTTTGCTGTGTACTCTAATAAAGGTTGTTAGAAAGTGCACGAATGAAATGAGCAATGTTTAATAAAAACGATTTTCAAGAAAAATTTATTCGATTTGAGTCATTGAAATGGGCTAAAGTTTTAAAATAATTTGTTACTAATGGAAAAATATACCTGCATAGTATTACCAATTTATTGTCGGCATTTAAATTAAACCAACCCAAATTGTAAGAAAATGTTTTTACCATCTTCTAAGCTTCTGCAGTTGTATTATACACTGCGTTTAGGAATTTTGTTACGAATCTTTTATCATAAATTACGCCATCTTTCAGACAAACCCACTATTTCTATTCTGGCTCTTTGTGGCAATTTAGGAACTTACTACTTTAAAACTATAAATATAAAGAAGGCGAACAAATAAAGCAAGCAAATAAATAAAGCAGGCAAACAATTGCAGGATACAACAAATACTTAAAACAAAAAATAATCATTACGTTTTTTACAGCAAATCTTATGTGTTGTCTACACTTTAAGAACTGAAAAATCCTAACTTATTCCATGCGAATTATCAAAATAAAAAAAAACTGAATTTAAAGATATTTACCTTTTCAGGTTAAAACAATGACTTTCCTAATCTATCTCTAGGCTACACAACATCAATCTTCCTTAATATAAATTGCAAATGAAATGTAAATACTTACAATTATTTCTGTCTCCTCCGAACAGCTTGTGGAATCTTATAAAATCAGGTCGTCCTCCAAAATATTGTCCTTTTGTTATTAGCACTTCCTTTATCAACGGGAACGAATTGACGATCACACTTTTCGTAGTTCCTAAAGTCAACTGATAAATATCACCGTAAACTTTGGACAACTGGGTGAACGCTACGAACGGGTTGGGATATTTACCCAATAAATGTAAATCGCCCAAAATGGGCCACGGCGTAGGACCCGGCGGTTTACGCGTATTGACCGGTCCTAACAATTTGGTCGTTTTGAATTTAGCGAATACCAAAGCCAGACACAGAGATAGAACGAGTAGCCACAACACAATTGTTACCAACATGTCGACGGTTCGGTGTACTTCGGACGAATGAAGGTAACGGCGACCGCATCCCTGTTTTAACAACTACCCCCACCTCCCTTAAACGTAACACCTACCCCTAACCTACGCCAATCGACGGTATGTTTACCCCTCCAATGGTATGGTAATGGGAATCATGAAATTGTTTGTTTTTTGTAAAGGGTGGGAGTAAAGTACCCCTCATTTCCCCTCCTTTAACGTGATCTTGACCGCGAAAGGAGATGGGTTTACTCTATCAATGGAATCTGAAGAAAGCGAGGGCTGGGAAAATCTGCGATCGGTTAGTCAAGGTAGGTCAAATACTGTTTACTAATAAGACATAAATAATGTTTGGGCAATTAGAATTATCGTTTGGTAAATAAAAGATTTCTCTAGTTAGTATACATTGGTATTCAAAATTATTTACTTGGCAAAATACAGTATTTATTTATTACATATTTTATACTTAATTATATTAATACTATTTATACATTGCTTTTTATTATTTTACTTCTAGTGTTAACATAATTATTTCGTTTTCTGGTAATAAATTTTGTAATTATATTTTAATATAACATGTTTAGGTTTAAATACATAAAGTAATTCGTAATCTCAAAACAGAAAATTTACCAAATTATGTGCATTGAATAATAAATCATTAGGTTACACTTTTAGAAGTATGTCATGATTTTAAATTTTATTCTTATTCAGGTTTTTAGAATTTGTTTTTTGTTTAGTACCTAATGGGAAAATGGAACCCTTATAGGGTTCACACGTTTTTTAATATATGCGTTTTAGGAAACAAACATTTGGTACCCTAGAAATAAATATTTTATGGTTCTGTCGTATCGATTACGGTATTGTTGAATACGATTTGATTTTAGGTGGTAAAACTGAAGAATTAAGTTTTAAAGATGTTGTAGAAAACTATACACAGAACTCCCCCCCCCCCCCTCCTCCCAAGGTATGCAGCTGACATTTTAACGTATTAGGTACTTATATACTCACAGGCAAACTATGGCGTATTACCATTTGTGTGAAAAATTAACAGGGTCTTCTGGGTCATTTAAAGGGACTTCATTTAAGGATATCAAAATATTAAGGATTGTTTTTTCGAAATATTGATCAAAAACTTTTTCTCGCTCGAGTTAAAAAAAAGTGCAGAAAAAAGTAAAAAACTAACGTTGTTAAGGTGCATAGCCTGTATAAACTCTCAGAAAAAACTTCTGTCAAAATAAGTTTTTCCATCATAGCGCAAAGTGCAATAAGGTAATTCGGTGTTTGGGAGCTTGGGTTCGTATATTCTGTATGTTTTTAAACAGTTTTAGTTACACACAACAGTTTAAATATTTTTGAAACAAAAGACCACGTAATTCTTAGGAAAGCGAGTTAGCCCTGGAAGCGTCAATCGACACTAATAAGAGTCGGTAGGCTACGTTTAAATCAAACTTTGTAGGCCTACATCAAAATTAATATGAATTACGTCATAATATTATCATTGTACTTAGTACTTCTGAAGAACAATTTGGCATATACCGTAGTTCATTACGCATGACTTATAACAATCTCACAACAGTTTCGAAACATGATGAGTTTTCCCATTAGGCAGCACGGGCTAAATATCGCCCTGAAAAATAAGTTAGTGCATAGACCTGCTCTACACAGCCATATTTTTGTATGACAGTCATCGGGTTTTGAATTTGTATCTATGGCTAATATAGTGAAGTAGTAATCTATTATATATCAATCTGTTCGTAAAGGTATTTTCTATAATTAAATAAATATAACATAGAAACATATGGCATCAGTTTTTCATAGTGGTTTTCTGTTTGACATTACAAGTAATTTCTGTTAGATTGATAGCGATCCCCCATTGTATGTGTTAGTTTTGCGTCAGTAAACAAGCTAGACTTTTTTTAAATTTGGTGTGCATAACAATGAATTCTGTACCTTCCTGAACAAGTTGATATACAATAGGTATACGCTTCTTAAATATGCTACATTTTATAGATTGTTTAATACGTAGCGGTCAGTTTTTTTAAATCGCCCCTTTTATTATTTTCCACAAAAAACGTTTTTTAGGAAGAGAAATTCTTTTATTGTTGTTTATAGGACGGTTATTGCTTTATTTTTGTACTAATAATTTAGAATTTTTTTTTCCAAAAGCCCTTGTTTTGATAATTAATTGTGTCTAATTCTTTTTTACGGAAAAAAGGCTAAAAAAATGTTTTATAAATATGTTACCTGCATAATAATGTTACCTCACATTCCTGAGAAAATAAATATACAATAGTGTATACTTTACTTTAATACTATTAATACAATACACTCTATAGATTTTTGTAAAACGTTTAGGTAAATATTTGAATCTTTCAATTTTATTCAAGGTTTTTAGGAATTAAAATTATTTAATTGTTTCATGTAAGGAAAATTTTTTGTTATATTTTATATACTTCGAATTTTGTGTACTTTTCGAAAATATTTACTTTTGAAAATTATATTTGCTACTTTAGTTTTTTCGTTCGGACGCAAAAAGGGTCAGAGGAATTTATTTTTTCTTATGTATTTTATCTACACAACAATATTTTTCCCCCTACAGCCAGGCCCGGATTATAGGCCAGTCGGTAAAGGTCAATTTAGACCAAAAGTACCAGTAATTTGCAATACGGCTGAATTTTTTTTTATAAGTACATTAAAGTATGTAGATTAACATAAAAAAAAGTTTACCAGTCTATCGATTTCACAAAGTCGAAAAAAAATCGATTATCATTTTTTTTTCGATTATCCTTAATATTTCGAGCTGGGATGAAGATAGAGGAAAATAAAAAATACCACCGTGTATTTTTCAACAAAAAAGGTCATATGTATTTATTTCGTCCGAGCAATGGTTTGTCTGGAAAAAAATCGATAATGCAGGTATGTATTTTGCAGCAGGGGAAATCACTAAAAGGGGACATCTTATTCATATATGAAGCGTTTGCTTATTCTAAATTGGCCGAATTTTAATATATCGAATTGAAACTTGACATAGGAGTTAAAATATATATTTTAAACATTTATGCTGAGTCTCAGCTTGTTATCTTGAAAATTACCCGATCTAGAGCCACTTGACTTATTAATGGGTTTCTCGATTTTAGGAGTACCGGACCCACCAATTCATTTTAAACAGCTCCAGTTTAGAAAATTTTCAAAATATCAACCTGAAAGTTTTTTTACAAGTTAAATATATATATTCAAACAAGTTCAAGGAGTATAAACCTTTTTCATTATTTACTTTTAAAAGCACAAGTAAATTAAAAAAGTATAATTTTAGACCTTTTTAGATTTTTCATCAAAACGCTTGAGTTGATCAGCTGCAGATTAGTCATTTTTTTAAATATAGTTTTTAAAATAAGTATAGCAAAAAACAATTGTATTTTTAACTTCTGTACCAATTTTTAAATCGATATGTTCAAAAATGTCGAAAATGGAGTCGTTGAATCCAAAAGTGTTATAGTTAAAACGAGATAGGTAAAACAGAAGACTATTTTCAAGCGCCTCGTTTTTAAAAATAACAAGAAAAAAATCGTTCATACTTACTAAGAATATTTATACTGGTGTACTCAACTTGTAAAACAAATTTGGTGTTGATATTCCAAAAATTGACGAAACTGGAATAGATTGAAATTAGTTCGTGGGTCCGGTACTCCTAAAATCGATAATCGAAATCGACTCCTAGATCGGGTCATTTTCAAGATAACAAGCTGAGACTCAGCATAAATGTTTAAAATATGTATTTTAACTCCTATGTCAAGTTTCAATTCGATATATTAAAATTCGGCCAATTTAGAATGAGCCAACGATTTATATATGAATAAGATGTCCCCTTTTAGTGATTTCCCCTGCTGCAAAATACATACCTGCATTATCGAATTTTTTACAGACAAACCATTGCTCGGACGAAATAAATACATATGACTTTTTTTGTTGAAAAATACCTCCCCTACACGGTGGTATTTTTTATTTTCCTCTATCTTCATCCCAGCTCGAAATATTAAGGATAATCGAAAAAAAAATGATAATCGATTTTTTTTTCGACTTTGGGAAATCGATAGACTGGTAAACTTTTTTTTATGTTAATCTACATACTTTAATGTACTTATAAAAAAAAAATTCAGCCGTATTGCAAATTACTGGTAGTTGTAACCTATACCGACTGGGCTACTAATTAACTCTGCTAATTTAATGTTAAAATCAAAACCGCTGCAATACTGAAAGTTAAAATAACGGAACAAACAATGAGTTAAAAGTTTTAAAATTACATCTTACATCCGGAACCATCTTAAACCATTCCCCCAAAGTAAATTTACAACTTAGACACAGTATTGGAATATTGTCATGTAAAAGTTAGGGGAGTCGTTACTCACCATTAGGAGTAGCCGTCAGAAATATAGTTAACTAGCTGGTTCATTTTAGGTAAGATATTCTGTTTGTATTAGTTTCTTGTGGCTGGTACGCGTCTGAAGTTTTTGGAACTTTTTTAAACATTTTGTACACAAAATTAAAAACCTACTAGGGGCTCTGCCCCTGGACGCTCCGCGTCCCAACCCCGGCTCGGCCTTCGGACTCAGATGGCTGCTTCGCTTCGCTCGCAGGTGGAAAATTCGATAAAGAATCTCGTTAATCTTTTGCTCGTTTGTACATAGGTGACCGAGCATAAATTAGCTGTTTTATTTGGCAGCTGACTCAAACTCATTAAACATTATCTCCATAAGATTAACATGGGAAATTTGAAGGATTGTATACCGGGGCTCCTTCTCGGGTGAATAGCGGCTGAACGGATGATAATATATAAGACTTGACATATCTGTGAATGATTATGTTCAGTTTTTGATCCAAATTAGCTGTTTTATATATAATAGGTTTGTAACAACCAATGTTTGAATTGAATTAAAATATAGTTAGCATTTTTCGTTGATTTTTGTTTGTGTTTGTTTTTAGTTTGTCAATGTAACCTCAAAAAGGTAATACTACATTTGATACTGATTTGATCCAAATCAGTTGTTGATCAAAATCAGCTGTTTTAAGTTTTTTATACGAACAGCTGTTTTTGTGTCCTTGATAAAATCAAAAGAAATATTTCTTCTTCTTCCTTAAGATTGACCTTCCATAAGATTAACATTGAAACTTTGAGGGCCACTGGGGCGTAGCCCTAATGTCCTAGGACTTCGGTAAATGCTTGATGACATATCTACAGGTAATAAGACACATTTTAAAACAAAAATCATCAAAATCGGTCCATTAGGAGAGGCTGGGCGATTGGAAATAGGTTTTGACCAAATTCTTTTAATATATATAGATTAGCTTCAATTACCAGTTTAAAAAATCTTTATAACTTTCTTTATTGAGTAAGCAACGAGTTCAGAATATTTTTGAATATTTAAAGGTTAAAAAAAAATATAGAAACAAACTGTTCAACTATTAATACAAAAGTACCAGGAGACCGAGCTAAAGCTCGATTATAAGCAGGGCTATGATTTCAATAATAAATATTGGATTATTGAGTTTTGAGGTTAGGCCTATAACATTAAACAACTAAATAAAGGGTATATACAACATTAGGATTACCTGTAATAAAAATACAGTTTAAAGGATTAACCATAATCTCAACGCTATGCCTCAGAAATAAGTCAGGCCTAAATTAAAGTTTAATATTTCAATATCGATTTAGGCCTAGGGCCTAGTTCGCTCACGTCAATAACTATTATTGCAAATTTCCGTGAACATCGTTTAGGTTAGGCCTATAACATTAAACAACTAAATAAAGGGTATGTTTATTTAGCAGAAGTATTCGTTGCCATGGTAACTATAAATAGATACAACATTTAGGCTTACCTCTAATAAAATATACAGTTTAAAAGAAAGCAGATGATTATTGTAATGGCATTGAAAACATTTGCATCAGCTGTGCTTTGTATTGTTTAAAATGGACAAATTTCACTTTTTAATTTAATAAAAAGACGTGGAAAACGAATTTTCCCAGACTGGTGACCATTTCCAATCGATTTCTCGTGGCCAAAAGCCCCATATAAAATGAAAAAATGAAAAATCCTTAGACGGAGATTCCAGATCCATTTAGCAGACAAACAATTATCTCTCGCTTTAGAAGATAAGATATAGCCCACAGACCATTTAGATAAGGTACTTTAGTCGTCATTGACCTCTTCCAAGCCTCAGTAAAACCAAAGCCATAGTATGAGAATGACTCATATCAAACAGCTGATGCGATGTCGCTGAACCTAGATTAAACCAGGCGTGGAGACGTCGTTTCCAGGTTTTTGCCAGCTGATTCGTAAACCGCTTGGACACGTACATCAGAAAAACGTAACCACCGCGCCTCTTCACGGGTTACTACCGCCCCCCCCCCCTCCTCTACACAGCACCGCTGCCTTCTTGGAGTGTTTTATGATCGGAAAATGTAAAATGTAGTGTCAGCTGGATGTAGGTGTGGTAGCCATAAATGGGGACAAGTCGTAAATTATATAAACGGGGACGTTTTTACACCCTTCTTCAGGACCAAAATCTGGGGTATTTTGTGGAATTAGGACTTTTATTGTAACGTTGCGGGCCAACTTTCTACCTCGTCTGGAATCGACGCAGAAAGCGAAATTTCGCGTTGAAATTGACGATGGATTGGTTCGTAACGTTTGCTAAACTGACCATAATAGAAAAAATTAACTGGGTGTGCTTAAGACCACACGTTGGAAGTGATAACTTCTATGACTACGGGGATTTTTAACTCGGTAAATGTGTACAATTATAAGGATTATAAAACTGTAGGCCTATTTGTTCAAATTGTTTATTTATATCCGTTATTATATATTTAAAGAAAGGTAAAAATATTATCTTTTAGTTACCTTTTATTTCATATTGATAGATCAAATGATTTAGAAGTTGTTAATATTACAGTAAAGAAATTAATAATCAAATATGTTATACAAAGATGTACGAATGTTTGCGAAGTTAAACAGTAGGTATCCTTCTTTAAATTTGTATAAACGAATATATTGATGATCAAAGGTTAGTTTTATATACAGTTTATAACCCCAAAGCAAATCTTATAACGTGTAGAAGCCCATATAACTTATAGTTATAGAAGCCTACATTAGTATAACTAATATATTATATAAGAAAATTAACATCACAAGAAATTTTAATGGTTGAAGTTGTAAACATAACCCCAAAATATAATCTACGCTGGGTTTTGTTTAAGAATTACAGATGATGGGCGAAATCAGCTGTTATATTATATAACTAATTCTTATGTGTTAATTTGATTGCTATGCTAATAAATGTAAATAATGTATTAATAATATTCCCTCTCCACGATCTGACTTGTGTCTAAACAAAAGCGTGACGCGAGATCTCGCGAGAAATCTGGCGTGATGCGAGATCTCGCGGGAAATCTGGCGTGATGCAAGATCTCGCGAGAAATCTGGCGTGACGCGAGATCTCGCGGAAAATCTGGCGTGATGCAAGATCTCGCGAGAAATCTGGCGTGACGCGAGATTTCGAAAACATAGCCAAGTCGAAAGTGCCCAACGGGCCAATAGAAGTTATCACTTCAAAAAGTAAAAACTTGTCCATCATCTTGCAATGTTAAGGGTCTGCTCCAGTAAACGAGAAAGCAACTGGAAACGCAACCGCTCCTCACTGTATCCCTATCTAAACAGTGCAATTTCTTGCAGCAGAACGCTTTGACATTGCCTCATTTCATACCATTTTATAAGTCTATCTTTTGTAATTGAGTGTTGAAGAAAAAAAACTGAATATTCTTTATAAAATTTCGTATCCGGCTTGCAAATTATTTTTCAGTACCAGGAGACCGAGCTAAAGCTCGATTATAAGCAGGGCCTAGTTCGCTCACGTCAATAACTATTATTGTAAATTTCCGTGAACATCGTTTAGGTTAGGCCTATAACATTAAATAACTAAACAAAGGGTATGTTTATTTAGCAGAAGTATTCGTTGCCATGGTAACTATAAATAGATACAACATTAGGCTTACCTCTAATAAAATACAGTTTAAAAGAAAACAGATGATTATTGTAATGGCATTGAAAACATTTGCATCAGCTGTGCTTCGTTTAAAAGAAAACAGATGATTATTGTAATGACATTGAAAACATTTG
>JAGFPH010006096.1:62191-75808 GCA_018207615.1 Philaenus spumarius | reverse complement strand
ATCGAGAAAAAAACTGAAAACATAATTTGTCTACAACATAAAAAATTTGTCTAAAACATTTTTTAAAATTCTTATAGTTTTAATAAATAAGATAAAATCCATAGCTCTGAAATGTTGGTGTTAGGCTAATTTTAAATGTTGCAGACAGTTAACAAGAAATTATGTTTTCAGTTTTTTTCCTTCAATAACTCGGTTATTTTTTGAAAAATACTTTGTCTCGAGTTCATTTTCTGTTACGTTAACGGTTTTCAATATGCTAAACTTTAAACATTTGTAACAGCCGCCATTTTAAAAATTATTAAAATAAATTCTTTGTGTTTGGTACACTTGTAAATCGTAGCATACAAAACGCTTATACCAAATTGAACTCAATTGCTTTCCTATTTCTGGGGATACGGTAAGTAAAGACACAAATTGAAATTTTTCTGCATTTCCAGCTCCCACACGTAACATTGTTCGGGTGTTCCCAAGGTTCTATTCTTGATCCTGTACTTTACCTACGAGATTCCGATCTCCCCACTCGTAACTCAAGTGTTACTGTCGCCATAGAAACAGCTTCCGTCACATTCACATAAGACAATGCTCAACGGGTTTTCCAGTATCAAAACAAACAAATATTCTGACGCTGAAGTGAGTTTACAAAATTAAATGTATATATTTAGGTGTTCGGACCAACTATTTGGGAAATTGGTCTACTCACGAGGACTCTGAATAGCTGCCTAAGTGTATGAAATATATTAGTAGAATTTGTACCTCAACCTTCAGCCCCGGCTCACCCCCTTTGAGGCTTCAGATTATATACTGCTTCGCTTCGCTTCTGTTCGCTTCGCGAGGTAAAATATACCAATTACCGTACTTTTACATTAAGGGTCTGCTGTAGTGGCGGCCATCTTGGATTTTTATCCCATAAGAGCAATGTAAAATTTAAAAACCTTGATTTCGTTTATTTTTTATCATACAATTGTTTGCAAGAACTCATTTTAGCCACAGTCATAATACGCTTCCGTTTTGCGTTTCACATTTTTTTTAAATCACGTTCAATTGTCACGTAATTAACATATTTTAAGTACCGAATTTGAACTTTTTTCCTTACACGATACAAAATTAATAATAAAACTGAATCGCAAGCCGGATTCGCAATTTTATAATGCACTAGCTGACCCGTACGGCGTTGCCCGTGGTGGTTGGTATTTTCAGTCTTTTTAACGTAATTGTATTCTTTTTAAGTGTTCAGTCAGTGAGTGGTATTTGGCTTTTATATATATAGATCTTAAATAATAAAAGCACTATTGTCATAATAATAAAAGATCTGAAATTATGATTTTAGTAACTTTGATCCCCCCAAACCCCTCCTAAAATTTCGAAATTTTTCAAACCCTTTCTTAGTGAGCACCTATGGCACTAGAGGAAGCTACATACCAAATTTCATTCCAATCCGTTCGGTAGTTTTGAAGAAATCGTGATTTAATAACTTTGATCCCCAAACCACCCTAAAATTTCGAATTTTTTCAAACCCTTTCTTAGTAATCACCTATGGCCCTAGAGGAAGCTACATACCAAATTTCATTCCAATCCATTCGGTAGTTTTGAAGAAATCGTGATTTAATAACTTTGATCCCCCAAACCCCCCTAAAATTTCGAATTTTATCAAACCCTTTCTTAGTGAGCACCTATGGTCCTAGAGGAAGCTTCATACTAAATTTCATTCCAATCCATTTGGTAGTTTTGAATAAATCGTGTTTTAACAACTTTGATCCCCCCAAACCCCCCTAAAATTTCAAATTTTTTCAAACCCTTTCTTAGTGAGCACCTATGGCCCTAGAGAAAGCTACATACCAAATTTCATTCCAATCCATTCGGTAGTTTTTGATAAATCGTGATGAGTGAGTCAGTGGGTTTTGGCTTTTATATATATAGATATACAGTTTTTTTTTTTCAGCACTCAATTAAAAAAGATGGATTTATAAAATGGTTTTAAACGAGGCAATGTCAAAGCAATGCAATGAAATTGCACTGTTTAGAGTGAAACAATGTAGTCGCCGATTGCTTTCTCTTTTACTGGAGCAGACCCTTAAGAGGGAAACAGACGGGCTATAAGGTTGTGTACAAAAATTAATATAAGCAGAATAATCTCTTATTTTTATTTTTTATATAAAACACAAAAAAGTTTCATTATAGTAGGAAAAATCTTTAAAAAATGAACATTCGGATAAAACACGTGCTTCCGGATAAAAAATGAACATCCTGTTAAAAAATGTGCTTCCGGATGTGTTTCCGGATAAAAAATTTATTCCCGGTTAAAACGAGACGTGCTTTAGGATAGAAAAATAACATCCGGTTAAAACACTTGCTTCAGAATAAAAACGTACTTCCAGTTAAACGATCAAAAATGTACTTGCTGTTAAAACACGTGCTTCCGGATAAAATTGAACATCCGGTTAAAACACGTGCTTCCTGATAAAAATGTATATCCGGTTAAAACACGTGCTTCCTGAAAAAATTATATATCCGGTTAAAACAAGTGTTTCCTGAAAAAAATGTATATCCGGTTAAAACACGTGCAATAGCTCATCTTTCCTATGGGAATTCACTAATAGCTAACTTATTAAAGTACAACTTTGACTGAGTAAATCCTGTATAACTACGTGAATAAAAACTTAACTTCCAACTACTACGATTCTATTTTCAATAAAATCATAAAAATGTGAATCGCTCAACACGACGCAGATTCCCCGGCAAGAATAAACCGGTCACTGTAAGCAACTCTAATATGCTTTCGAGGACTTTTTGTACGTCTTTACTTTGCTAAAATATCTTCAGCTTCTTTTTTGTGTTATCTTTAACGGTTTAACAACCGAAAAAGACGAGCCAAAAAAAAAACTGCAAATTTATATTTTAGCTTCTTTTTTTATTTATGTCTCAAAGTTGTACTTTATTAAGTTGTTACAGGTAATATACTTCATAGGAATTAATTAACTACCCAATGAATTCTTGCCTATAGGTTTTTTTGACAGTAACCAGTGTAGACAGTGTCAACCAATTTCCACATTCTACAGGGGTTGAAATTGTGCAAAAACGGATTTTTGCTATAGAGGGTTAAACGGTGGACTTTTTTTAACACACATTACTTCAGAAAATGCCTTTTTCATGATCCCATATAAATTAGTGCTTTTTTTGGTGATTAAATTTCGTGTTACAGGAAACAGAAAAAATAAAAAAAAGAAGAATAAGGTATATTTTAGAAACTTTAAACTTGTCACAAAGGTTCTTTTTAGCTTGAAAATGAAGTAAATATTTTCATGCTATTCCCCCCCCCCCCCCTCGCCTCCCAAGGAGGGTTAGGGGTTGGGTTAAATGGAAATAGTGGTTCTTAAACAGAAAAATTGGAATAAAAACAACGTACGTGGAACAGAAGTAGTTTTTAATAAAAGTCATGAAAATTTTTCTTTTTTTCTTTTGCCTCTAAGCACCCTTAATCCCCCGAGGGGCGGAATTTCGTGAAATTTGTTTACCTCGTTCTTATACTAAAAATGTGACAAATTACGTGTTTTAGTGGTTAAATTTATTTTGCATTTTTTATTCATATTTTTCCCGTAACACACACAATCTAAGAGACTTACAATGTCATATGGAGTCTTAAAAAAGATATTTTCTCCAGCAACTAGTTTTCCATTTAACATAGCCAATGTTAAAAAAAACTACAGTTTTCCCGCTATTGCAAAACTTCTATAGGCGCGCCACGTCCAAAAAATGTGTAGCCTACATATTTGTATAGCAGAGTATATAGTTTTCTTGTTGCTGGGGGTGAATCGGATTTTACCGTCACGCGTTTCACCATGCATTTTGTGAAACGCTCCTAAAGTGAAACGCTCTTAATGTGAAACGCTCGTAAAGTGAAACGCTCTATTCTATACGTTTGAAAAAAGTTTTGGTCTTGCTGAGATTCGAACCAGCAGAGTCCATCCCCATAGACCAGCTCTTCAGCCGGTTAGACCACAATCGCGTTGCTAATTCAGTATATTTGAGTTGGGTATATAAGTGTAACAGATTGTCCTACGTCATAGGCTTAATCTGTTAATGTCAATACAATGTATAGATTAAGTAGTAAATACCTCTGAAATAGACAATTGCTTCCTCATTTCGTAAGATGTGTTAATTAATAAAACGTTTACAATTCTCCTTGGTAGTCTTAGGAACACAATTACATTTTTTCCGCTCTTTCGAGCAAGTCCCGCGATCTCTTTCCGGAGGGGGGAAATTACTAGACATTTCTATAATGTTTGTGATCAAATAACCCCTGGTCAAAAGATCCCGGTTGGGTGTGTATTAGTTCCAACACACACCTTATTAACTTCCCGCTACCAATAAAGGGAAGTTATTGATTTCGGTCCGATTTTCAAAAGTCGAGTTTTCATTAAATCTCCACGAGGTCCCAGGAAGCCATTCTGACTATTCCCGCCGAGATGTCCGACCGTGTGTGTGTGTGTGTGTGGATGTAAGTGTGTAAATAAATTTTTGTCGTACAGTTTCTCAAAAACGAATCAACCGATTGAATTCTACGACATGTCATTCGAAAGGGTGTATCAAAACTCACATCTGATTAGATTTGAGAGTTAATCCATCGATCCAATCCGAAGAAAGTTAAAAAAATAACCTAAATTTTTTTTTGAATTTTTATGTTTTTTAAAAATAACTATAAAACGTGCGAAAAAATCATAATAAAACCATGTATACATTTTTTGTGCTTAAAAAACTGCGTCGACTGCTTTTTTGAAAATGAAAATCGGACGACGCATTCAAAAGTTATCGTTGTTTAAAAATTCACAAATTTTCGTTTTTTGGTATTTTTTTAACATATCTTCCAGATTTCTCAACCAATCAATATAAACCTGTACATTTTCTTTTTGTGCTTTAAAAACTGCGTAGAATGTTTTTTTTTTAAATGAAAATCGAATGACGCATTCAAAAGTTATCGTTGTTTAAAAATTCATAAATTTTTGTTTTTTGGTATTTTAACAAATAAACTCATTTTTAAGCGTTTAAAATTCAAACTAAGCGGGAAGTTCTAGGGTTGGCCTGCACGGTCAACCAATTTCCAGATTTTTTTTTATCATATTACCCCGTACTAAGTTGTTTGATTACTGAAAACCTAATTTGTCCGCCCTTTTGAAATAATACACGATGAAACTCAGCCCAGATTTATACTAGGACAGATCTCGGAATGAGCACACTTTAAAGTGTAAATATGCATCACACTTTTGTTTCCACAATTTCACAACATTCGGTTGTATTTGTACTCAATTCACCGGGTTTTCTGCTTTGACTCCCGCGCGACACATTCTCTCTGGACTTCCCCAAGGATAATATATGCTGTCGATCATCTACTTTATCTGTGGTTCACTTGCGACATCGTATTTCCCCATACTCTCTCGCCTTACTACCAAATAAATTGAAACGTGTCAATTCCATTATGAATTATTGGACTAAGTAGGCGAGTGTTGTTTGTTTGTATGTAGGGGGTAATCTCTGGAACTATCGAACCGATTGAAAACATAGTTTTACTAATAAAAAGCTACACTATCCCTGAGTAACGTAGGCTGTAATTCATTTTTATAAAAACATTTTATATTTCAATATTTGTAAATTTTGTAGGAAAAAAATCTTAGATTAGGCCTAGACTGATGAACCAACGCATGTATTTACATTTATTACCATAGCAACCAATTGAATAAAATAACAGATAAAACAGCTGTTTGCTCCAATATTTCCATTAAGAGCTGATTTCAAACTTTGAAGCAATTACTTGTATTTTTAACTTTTAGGTTAGGTTCTTCTTCTTATTAAAGTGTAGACCTGAGCATTGCTGGTTCTTTCAACCTTTATTATAACTGCTGAAGTAAAATATACAAAACTAGGGGAAACCCCTGCGTGCTCCGCAACCAACCCCCAATGGAACCTTCTAAAAACGTATGTTATGTTTTATTTATAATAAATTTGTAGGATTAATAATAACCCCAAAACTAAGATGGTAAATAATGATAAATGTTCAAATCAAATTATTATTTCTTATATTTGATAACATCAGTTATAATAATGGTTAAAAGAACCAGCAAGGCTCGTCTACCCTTTAAAACCCTAACATAAAAGCTAGAAATACAAAAATAATTGCTTCAAATTTTGAAATCAGCTGTTAATGGAAATATTGGAGCAAACAGCTATATTATCTGTTATTTTATTCAATTGGTTGCTTTGGTAATAAATGTAAATACATGTGTTGGTTTATCATTATAGGCCTAACCTAAGATTTTTTTCCGACTAAATTTACAAATAATTGAAATAAAAAAGATTTTTATCGAAATAAATTATAGCCTATGATACTCAGGGATAGTGTAGGTTTTTATTAGTAAAACTATTTTTTCAATCGGTTCAGTAGTGCCAGAGATTACACCCTACATACATACGAACAAACAAAAAAGCAAACTTTATCTCTTTATAATATTTTTATAGACTAGGGGAGACCCCTTGCGTGCTCCGCACACCAACCCCCAATGGTACCTTCTAAAAACATATGTTATGTTTTATTTATAATAAAGGTGTAGTATTAATAATAACCTCAAAACTAAGATGGTAAATATTGTTAAATGTTCAAACCAAATTATTTCTTATATTTTATAACATCAGTTAATAATGGTTAAAAGAACCAGCAAGGCTCAGGTTTACACTTTAAAACCCTAACCTAAAAGGTGGAAATACAAAAATAATTGCTTCAAATTTTGAAATCAGCTGTTAATGGAAATATTAAAGCAGCTATGTTATCTGTTATTTTATTCAATTGGTTGCTATGGTATTAAATGTAAATACTTGTGTTGAGTTATCATTCTAAACCTAACCTAAGATTTTTTCCGACTAAATTTACAAATATATTTAAATAAAAAAAGGTTTTTACCGAAATTAATTATAGCCTATGTTACTCAGGGATAGTGTAGCTTTTTATTACTAAAACTATTTTTACAATCGGATCAGTAGAGCCAGAGATTACCCCCTACATACAAACAAACAAACAAACAAACTTTAGCTCTTTATAATATTAGTATAGGTTATTTGATTTTAACATTTAACATTATTTACTTTCTTAGCTTTAGGGTTGTTAATCCTACACCTTTATTATAAAGAAAAGATAACATGATTATGTTTACAGAAGGCCCCATCGGGGTTGGCGTGCGGAGCACGCAGGGGTTTCTCCTAGTAATGAATAAAGTCAAAAACAAAACATTTTCCCAACACGCGTGAAAAATGGCTCTCTGAATTATTTTTATTGTTGTTTACCTAAGAAGCGTTTTTCAAATTCAAAATTGTTGAAATCGGTTTAGCAGAACTCTAGCGATATGTGTTAATTCACCCTCTTATCAGGGTGTGTTTATATACAGGGTGTGCAAAACTAAATATCCAGATTTCAGTAGAGGTTTCGTACATCAGCACTGAGAAGGCAGTGTTTGCATTAATTGTATTGTATGCGTTATAAAGAGCGATGCAAAAGTTGCGCAACCCCTTTGTAATTTTAAACTTGTTACACGTATTAACTCCAAACTTTCAATATTGGGCAAATAATAACAATAATATTTATTTACTGAGGCGAAGTTAGGACCATCGGGTCCTCTACTTAACCTTAAATTTAAAAATACATAAATATTCATATTACAAACGTAAATTAATAAACAAACAAAACTACAAATAATAATCACTTCTAAAACATAATGTATAAAAACTGAGAACTAAAAATATACACATTTATCTCCTAAGTAAAATTAAACTAAAAGTTAATTATGCTACACTATAATACATAAACACTCTTACACTCTCAAACACACACAGTCAAGAACATGTCTCAAATCCCGCCCGAGCGGCCGAAACTTTCCAAAACTGTCGCAGAACCAACAACCCAAAGCCTTCTTGAACTGAACACGATCATCGATGCATTTCAAACTCTCCGGCAACGAACTCCAGAGCCTACATGCTGTCACAGTGAAATATTTATTAAATATCTCAGTCCTGCGCCTGGGTATAAGTAATAATGAAGCTCCTCGTCGTGTCGGTAGCATTTGCATGTGAGCTAAAGGAAAACGTTTCTGCCAGATAGCGAGGCGATCCAGTGATCAGAATAGCGTGCAGTAACGACAAAATGTGATAATTTCACTAAGTTTTAGAATTTAAATTTGTTTATAATATTTTGTTACGTGATCGTCACGTTTTAAGCCAAAAATGAACCGTAAACAATAATTTTGAGCTGAAATTTGTTAGCTAATTCCAGTCATGTAATTTTGAAAATATGGAAAAATTATTTTTTTTTCACCAGCTGCACTCTAACATTAAACGGCAAGCAATCTTTTACTTTCATCAGAGTGTGCATGCCAGCAAACACTTTATTGCACGTGTCAATAACATGGTCTGTCCAGCTTAGAGTAGCCTATTGTTTATCGTGAAATCAAGATTTTTACTTTAGAATAATAAGGCAAATCATTGCCTTTTATTAAAAGTTTCAGACCACTACTTAAGTCGATTTTATTTGAGAATCTTTTAGAACAGATACATATAGATTTAGTTTTACTGTGATTTAACGTTAAACCATGCCTAACAGCTCAATCATCGATAGCATCAATATCAACATTTATTGTATCTATTGTCTCATCCATCTCTGAGATATAAAAGTGATTACATACTTGCAAATCGTCAGCATATAAATTAAATCTTGAATAGTTTAGTATATTATAAATCTATCTATATAAAAGCGAAATGGCACTGATTCATTCATCAGCAGAACTAAAAATCTACTGAACCAAATGAGTTCAAATTTGGCATGCATGTTCAGTTGGACCTTTAGACGCGCACTAAGAACGGATTTTGAAAACAACCCAAAGATACGCACAATATGCGAGTTTTTCTAGCGATTTTTTGCGTTTTCTCAGCTTTTTCGAGAACTAATTGGCAGAAAATGTTGAAATTTGGTACTTAGGTTCGTTTAAGGCCTAAAAGTAGTCTGATAAAAAATGTTTGAGATTCTCCCAAAATTACGCCAGAAATAGGCGTTTTTGCATTTTTCCTTGCGTTTTCAATGCGTTTTTGATCATCCTCAAATTACGCCCGAACGGATTGGAATGAAATTTGGTATGTAGCTTCCTCTAGGGCCTTAGGCGCTCTCTAAGAAAGGGTATGAAAAATTTCGAAATTTTAGGAGGGGTTTGGGGGGATCAAAGTTACTAAAATCATAATTTCAGATCTTTTATTATTATGACAATAGTGCTTTTATTATTTAAGATCTATATATATATATAAGCCAAATACCACTCACTAACTGAACACTTCAAAAGATTACAATTACGTTAGAAAGACTGAAAATACTAACCACCACGGGCAACGCCGTACGTGTCAGCTAGTTATAAATATAATATCATTTAGGCCTATTTAGGGATATGAAAGAATTTTACCCTTCTTCTGTTAAGCCTTATTGTGTGATATTTCATTTTAAAGCCCTAGTTGAGACGCGAAAATTGGTGTAAAATAAACCCCTCTCTACACACCAAAATGGCGGAGCCAAGAAGTTCAGATTTTCCCAATTTTCTACGTATTGTGTTCTACATACAAATAACTTATATGTATATTCGTTTTAAGGTACAGAAACATTGCCCAATTGTTTAAATCCAAATTAATTATGATTTGTAAAAAAGTAAAAGTGTGCTGTCGTGGGACTCCCGTCAGGAACGAAGTTCATCACGCCTTTATTCAATTCTTTTACCAGCCTTAACGGCAACATACACACATAATTTTAATCTTTCAATTGCCGTTTATTATTAGTTTGTTTTTTATACAAATATTCACTGTTTCCATACGTTTAATGTTATTATACTAAAGGTGTAGAATTAATTATAACATCAAAGCTAAGATGGTAAACACAGTTAAATATCCGTTCATTGTAAGTACATTCAATAAATATAAAATGTTGGTTCATCAGTTCACCTTACCTAAAATTATAGTGTGTATGTTTAATTTATTTTACCTGTCTTAACGGCAACATACATACAAGTAATTTTAAGTATAGGCCTAACCTAAAATTATTGTATGGATGTTGCCGGTAAGGCAGGTAAAATAAATTAAATATACATACAATAATTTTAGGTTAGGCCTGAACTGCTGAACCAACATTTTATGTTTATTGAATGTATTTCAGCGCTCGACGATAATATCTGAACTACGCCGGACGAAACCGATCGTCTCTTAATTTAAATTGATGAACCGAAACACATGTTTCTTGAATGTATTTACATTCATTGCCACAGCAACCAATTTGATAACGCTTTTTTGTTACTCGTATTTTATATTTGTCATTGCCATAGCAACCAATTGATAACACTTTTTCCGTTACGCGTTACATTTTCTATTTGTTAACCACAACCCGCGGGAACTTCCAAGAATTGTTTATCATATTTATGAAAATGGGGCCTATTTAATACACAAATCCTAATTAAACCAGTTCATGTTAATTCTACTTGGAGTTTATAAATAAAAATAGATTAATTGTCCAAATGGCAACTGATTAAATATGTTTTATTTAAACTAAACTATATAAATATTAATTATCTTAAAATGAATGCACAACTAATTACGTTTTACAATTTCATTAAATTTATTTTAATTATATTTCCCATTTACATTGATTCAATAGGTTTAATGCAATAATCAAACATTATGATCACATTCCAGAGCATTTTCCTGCTCATAGGTTGGCACCTCAGCCGAAATTTAGCGAGGAGGCTTGTTGCGAATTTTACTTAAGGGTTGGAATTTTACTTAGCATCTATCTGTCGGTCATGTTGGCTGACACTCCATAAGACCAATGTTAAATTAAAATCCAATTTTTCCTTTATTTTTGATCGGAAAATTATAAACGATATGTCATTTTAAAGCTATGGTCAATATGCGTGCAAATGGCTTTTTAAAAACTAAGAAAAATATTTTGTTTAATATTTATTAACAATTTAAAACATTGATTTTTAATATTTTTTTATGTTGTCACTATTAATTATAGCGAAAAACTACCAAGCCATTCGCATAAAGAATTTCGTCCCGAAGAGTTTGGTATTTTTTTTAAAACGCTATTTGAACAATTGCGGGTTTTAAATGGATTTAGGCTGAGCAATGTCCGTGTAACCTACCGCCGCCATCCGGTGATTTTAAATATTTTTTACGTTGTAACTATTAATTATAGCGAACAATTACCAAGCCATTCGGATGAAGAATTTTGTCCCCAAGAGTTTGGTATTTTTTTAAAAACGCTATTTGAATAATTGCGGGTTTTAAATGGATTTAGGATGAGCAATGTCCGCGTAACCTACCGCCGCTGTAGGGAGTCGCAGGTTGCTTTCTGTTTTACTAGAGCCGACCCTTAATAATTGCATTGCCTTAAAATTTTATCATCTGTAAGTTACTTTCGGAAATCTAGGGGGAAATGACAATTTTCTAAAATATCTTGTATATTACTAAAAATTAGGTTTAGATATCCTTTAAGGGAAATTGAAGAGTCCTAGTGGTAAACAACTTTTTTTTACATTTTCTATATCTTTTACGGTTTGTGCACATTTTGATACCAAATATAATTAATTGGAAAAGATTATTCTAAATATGTTTTTTTTTATTTTGAAAAGTGCTTTGCTCGTTCCTTTTTACGTCCACTATGGAGCAAACTTTAGTTTCAAAGCAAGCCCCAGACGTTTTATAACTTTTCAAGTTTTATAAACATATCATATAGTATAAAGATAAAATCTCAATCACAGAGGCATTGACAGTTAGTCAATGTTGGTCACACTGACTTGTGATCACATGTTAGGTGAGCGAAACGGATTAAAATTTTTTAAATAACTCTACTATTTTAGTTTTTGCTCATTTCCCGAAAACCCTGTTCTTGAGCTTTTCATCCAGGGTTCATCCAGTAGGTCAACCAAAAACTCATATTGAGTGACCTACTGGATGAAACCCTTATACAAAAATAACAGGTGTATCATCTTTATTTAAATGGGGAAAAGTTATAACTTTGATTGGCCATTATGTTGGATAGAGACAACATACAGACATCCGGTTTGCGCCAATCTTCTTCTTTTATCACGACCTTTAAAATGTTCACGCAACAGGGGTTCTCATTTAAAATTTTCGACTCACCCCAAAAATACCCCATTTTTGGGAGGGTTTAAAATTTACGATACACAAAAAAAAACTCCATTTTTGTTCATGTTAACAATCCCCAAAGTAAATCTGTTTATTTCCATTAATAAAAAAATAATAGGGGGGGGGGGGGTACTAAAATTATGGCAAAATACTTGAATGTATTAAACGTAGAAATCAATAGCTAAAAACATATTTGTAAAAAATTATCTGAGATTTTTCTAGTACAGATTTTATTATTTTAATTTTAGTTCCACAGATATACCAATGCATGATAAAGCAAAATTTTAAAACTAAGTTTTTTGGTTCCTGAGAAAAATCTACCTTAAACATCCCATTTTTAACATGCGTGGCATAGACTCTTCAACTCCCCTTAATAAAGTATTTTCAAACGATATCCCACCCCCCCACACATAACTGTAGTTACTTCTTTAGTACAGTAAAATATTTCCTAGTTCATATTATTGGGGATTTACAACTAAACGTTATCAGTTAAAGAGACAGATTGACAGACACACGAGTGTTCCGATTTTACGGTACGTAACACTAGAATCACAAAATTAGCATTTATATTCCAAGTACATGTAAAGTGGTTTACAATAAATAACTAAACTATTGTACTATAGCTTACGTTTTGGTTGCTATGGAGACCGGATCAGTATATCCACCACACAAACACAAAACACCGAAGATCACCTCAACACAACGTCACTACACGAGATGCCGTGCTTTACTGAACACTGAATACACAGTCAGAACCCTTTCACTTGTTGCTGTGGTGACTTGTTCGCGCATGCGCTATGGCACAGGTGGTTCCTCGTACAGTAGTGGCGATTTAAATCGAAAAAACGCATTGTATGTGTTCTCCGTGTATATATCGGATTTCTAAATGATTTTAAATTATCCATGCATCTATTAATCTATACATATAAAAAATTAAGCTTGTATCTGTAGTTTCGAAATAAATTATTTTCTCTAATAGTTAATCACACGTTAAATATAACGTATGATTAACTATTAGAGAATTGCGCAATTTATATCACTCATAAGCACGAGTAAAATTTGTGTGTTAAATCATTCCAAAGGCAATTAAATTTACTATAATCCTGTGCAAAGGTATTTTTGGTACAGTTCCCGGAACAAGAAACAAAATGAATAGGAAACTCCCGATAAATAATTTCATTCAGTATTTATGTAAGATAATTGCTCAATTTCTACCACTCATAAGCCGGAGTACAATTTATGAGTTAAATAATTCCAAAGGCAATTAAATTTACTATAATCCCGTGCAAAGGTATTTTTGGTGCAGTTCCCGGAACAAGAAACAAAATGAATAGGAAACTCCAGATAAATAATTTCTTTCAGTATTTATGTAAGATAATTGCTCAATTTCTACCACTCATAAGC
>JAGFPH010006096.1:0-33913 GCA_018207615.1 Philaenus spumarius | reverse complement strand
ATACATCGCTCACTTTAAATCATTTATTTCATACATCGTCTACTTTATAAAATCATTTATTGCATTCAACGCCTACACTAAATCATTTATATTACACCGAGCCGAGTTAAAGTTATTTATTTGAAATATGGTTGATTTTAATATTATCATCCATCCAATATATGCATACTATGCTGAGCTTTCATTAACATAATTCCGATGTAAATGACACATTGTATACATTTTGCAAACTCGTCTTAGTTAAAATACATTAAATCATTCATAATACTACACCAAGCCGAGTTAAAGTCATATATACGAAATATGGTTAATTTTTAATATTATTAGCTACCCAATTATGTATGAGCTTTCATTACCATAATTCAAATGTCAATTACACATTGTGTACGTGTACCTGTTTCAACGCATCTTAGTTAAAATATGGGGTTTTTTGCATTCCACTCCTCCCTAACAAATTCATTGTTGTTTGCCAACCTTACTTTTACCCTTCTTTATGACAGAAAAAGTTACATTATCACTACAGAGTTTCCCGTTATCCTTACCCACTGCGAGTGCAGGCAGTCTTAGTAAACACGGTGTATTGTATGTGCTTATACCTGCTGCAAGGCTGGAAGGTGTTCAACCAAAACATGTTCTGACATGCTTTTTTTTAGCGTCACAAGCAATAACTATCTGAATAATGTAAAAACCTATAATTCCTTTTGACTTGCGCAAAACTAACTTTATTGTTCTTCATTAACTTTGGCAACGTCGCTCTTTTTGTAATTGAGTTTATTTTTTTGCATTTCACGAAATGTCGTTTTACTGGTTTCAGTGCTGGGTATAAAATTATTCAAGGTTTATTAAGATAAATTTACATTTCACGCGTTTATTTTCTATTGTTACATGTTTTACATTTTGTTTGCGGTGGTTATTTTTATCTTTGTGTCGGTGGAGTGTTTAGTTTTTTTTATTTAGTGCGAACATAATTAAAATGGCAGAACTTTAACCTCTCTCGTAGTTTCTCTAATAATTTCTCAGCTCGTTATTGTTTGAGTTTTTAGAATCGGTTAGTCTACTTACAGGACTTTGGGATATGATTCCTCATACAAAAAGAAAGAAAAAATTCCATGTAAACATAGGCCCGAAAATGCTTGGTTTTTAGATATACGCTATTTTGTTTGTTAATAATTCATATTTACAGAACGGTTTGACTGATTGAGATTAAACTTGGCATGAAGTTCAACCTAACACCTAACAATGATATATATATAAACAAAAATAAAATAAAAATAAGCTATTAAATCCAATCATGCGTTTCAAAATGGCGGCTGTTTGAAAATTTCAAACCAAAATTATTCAAAGACCGTACATTTTAACAAAAAATGTCATGATACCTTTTTTGTAGCCCTTTTGATTCCCTATCGGATGGTGTAATTGTCAAAACAATCGGATGAAGGATAATAGGTAAGTTAACCTTCGATCGGGCGCATTGATTTTAAAACACGATCAGGCCCTCACGGAAGTAACTTCCGGGTATATAAAAAAGAAGTATATTCAAGAAGTAGCACGAAAAAAAAATATTTATGCAGAAATATAATACAAAATAGGGTGTCCCGTAAGTATTGACCAAAACTTCACGAGGTTATACTATAGGTAAAAACAAACAATTTTCACCATATTATGTATACTTCTAAGTTGCTTAGGTTTCTGTCTATCTGTCTGTATGTGTTTTTTAGAAAAAAAATTCTAAATTAAAAATGGTTTGAGATATCAAGTTGAAACTTTTAACATTTAATGACCTTATTAGTGTGCATCTTAGATAAAAGTTTCAAAATAATATCATTTACAGAAACAAAATGGCGGCCATTTAAAATGTTCAAATCCTAATAACTTTAAAACGAGTGATGTTACAAAAAAAAAAAAAGACAAGATACATAAAAAATAGCCCCTTTTAATACAAGCATTTTGGTACCTGGTTTATTGATCTAGGATAAGTAGTAACAGAAATAAGTAAGATTTTCCAAGTAAAGGTTTGTGTTTTATTCATAATTGCAATGTATTTTCCAATAATGATGAAGAATTCATGTCACAACAAGGAACAAATAATATTACCTGAACTGTAAAACACAAGTGACATTAAAGAAACAACAAGTAAGAAAACCTAATTATGATTTCGAAGCAAATGTTCAATGTGGCCTCCTCTCTGCTGATTGCACAGTGTAAATCGCTGTAAAGCTGACCGCCGAATATCTTGGGAAATCTTACTTATTTCTGTTACTACTTATCTTAGGTCAATAAACCAGGTACTAAAATGCTTGTATTAAAAGGGGCTATTTTTTATGTATCTTGCATTTTTTTTTGTAACATAACTCGTTTTAAAGTTATTAGGATTCGAAAATTTTAAATGGCCGCCATTTTGTTTCTGTAAATTATATTATTTTGAAACTTTTATCAAAGATGCACACTAATAAGGTCATTAAATGTAAAAAGTTTCAACTTGATATCTCAAACCATTTTTAAGATAGAATTTTTTTTCTAAAAAACACATACAGACAGATAGACAGAAAACTAAGCAAGATAGGACTATACATTATATGGTGAAAATTGTTTGCTTTTTCCTATAGTATTACCTCGTGAAGTTTTGGTCAATACTTACGGGACACCCTGTATATGCACGAAAATAATATAAATTCAAATATGTTTACAAATTAATCTCTGTGCTCACAAGAAACTAAACTCCGGATTGACTGTAACACTGTAGGGCGCTGGGGGAGTCTTTACGCAGACCACGCCACCGTAAGCAAATAACAATACTTAAGGGAGAGGTAGTGATTGTTATCTTTTTTTAGAAAGAGGTTCGGGAAGTATGGTGAATACCAAGACTGGCAGTCTAACAAAAGCAATGTTTTCTAAAAAAAAAAAACAGTGACCCGGAGGTAACCTCCGTGAAGCGCCCGATGAAAGGTTAAATAATTATAATGACAGCAAATGTACAATATAGTAGTACTGTGCTGGCATAGGATGCCGGATTGAACAAACCAGTTATTACACATAACTTAGCTATTATCCTTCATCCGATTGTTTTGACAGTTACACCATCCGATAGGGAATAAAAAGGGCTAAAAAAGGGATATTGACATTTTTTGTTAAAATGTACGGTTTTTGAGTAATTTAGGTTTGAAATTTTCAAACAGCCGCCATTTTAAAACGCATGATTGGATTTAATCGCTTATTTTTCTCGATATATATCATTGTACCAAGTTTGAACTCAATCAGTCAAACCGTTCTCTAGATATGAATTATTTTGTACAAAAAACAAAATGACGGAATGGAAGCGTTTTCGAGCCTATGTTTACATGAACTTGTTTCGTCCTTTTTGTACGAGGAATCATATCCCAAAGTCCTGAAAGGTTTTTTTTACACCCTGTATACAATAACGCCTACAGTTACCAGTCACAGTGATATTCATTACTCACTAAATAGTTGTATTTAGTAATTCGTTTTTTAATGATTGAAAAACTCTTTCCCGCCATCAAAATAGTTTTTATCTGCAGTCTTATGGCTCTGGGGCTCCGGGGAGTAAACAAATATTTCTGAGTAGGTCGCAGCCCTCCAAGTGACAGAGCTATACACTACTAACATTGAGTTTGTGTGCGTTTCATTCTGCCGCTAGCAAATATAGGGCAGCTCCATAAAGGCGGAAACTAGAGGGTTGCAGACGTAACCCTGACTGTTAACGTACTGAAATGCGCATGCGTGGCAATGTATGTGTTATTAAATACAGCTTTCTTCACACATTCAAAATTAATGGATATTTGACTTTTGTAGTATTCCTCCGCGAGCAACAAGTTATTGTGATAACCACCAGAGTGCAGGCTAAACACTCTGGTATAGCCCGTCTCAACTTAAGTTGAGGCAAAAGGGTGGGTAATTAGGGTCGGCCTCAACCGTCATAAAACCGACCCTTATTAATGCCGCCTGAGTGAACCTGTAGGACACTCTAGTATAAAATTGCAATTCAGTATGTCTTAAGTCAAAATGATTAAACGATATCATATTTCGTTTCATGATATTTTCCAGATAATTTTGATACCAAATTTGATTACATTTGGCCAACTTTGAGCTGTACTAGCATTATAAACTTTCTTAGTTGAAGTAACATTACTAATATGGTTTGTAAAGTTTGTTACTAAAGTTTGTTTTTTTGTTTGTATGTAGGGGGTAATCTCTGGCATTACTGAACCGATTGAAAAAATATTTTTACTAATAATAAGCTACACTATCCCTGAGTAACATAGGCTATAATTCATTTCGATAAAAACCTTTTTTTTATTTCAATATTTGTAAATTTAGTCGGGAAAATTCTTAGGTTAGGCCTAGAATAATAAACCAACACAAAATGTATTTACATTTATTACCATAGCAACTAATTGAATAAAAAAACAGATAATATAGCTGTTTGCTCCAATTAACAGCTGATTTCAAAATTTGAAGCAATTATTTTTGTATTTCTAGCTTTTAGGTTAGGGTTTTAAATTGTAGACCTGAGCCTAGCTGGTTCTTTTAACAATTATTATAACAGCTGTTATCAAATATAAGAAATAATTTAATTTGAATATTTATCATTATTTACCATCTTAGTTTTGAGGTTATTATTAATCCAACACCTTTATTATAAATAAACCATAACATATGTTTGTAGAAGGTTCCATTGGGATTAGAAGACTAAATTTACAAATATTGAAATAAAAAAAGGTTTTTATCGAAATTAATTATAGCCTATGTTACTCAGGGATAGTGTAGCTTTTTATTAGTAAAACTATTTTTTCAATCGGTTAAGTAATTCCAGAGATTACCCAATACATACAAACAAACAAAAAACAAAAAAACAAACTTTACCTCTTTATAATATTAGTATAGATTTAAATATGAACTTCTCTAGTACATTTGTGTGGCTTTATTGTTGTTAACCGTATTAGTAATGTTGATTCAACTAAGAAAGTTTATAATGCTAGTACAGCTCAAAGTTGGTCAAATGTAATCAAATTTGGTATCAAAATTATCTGGAAAATATCATGAAACGAAATATGATATCGTTTAATTATTTTGACTTAAGACATACTGAATTGCAATTTTATACTAGAGTGTCCTACAGGTTCACTCAGGCGGCATTAATAAGGGTCGGTTTTATGACGGTTGAGGCCGACCCTAATTACCCACCTTTTTGCCTCAACTTAAGTTGAGACGGGCTATAGTAGCACAAATTCTGCGCGTATGCTTTAACTATAACCACAAACAAAGTTTACAATTTTATAATATTAATCTCTTAGTATCCGCTCGGTGAGAAGAAGAACAATAAATACATCTACAAAGTTAGACTGATTGCGCCTTTATTTCTTTGTAATTGTTAATTTCTATTTATAATTATTACAGTACGAAAGGAATTTTGTAAAGTAAACAAGTTAAATACCGTTTGAATTATTTGGGAAGTTTGTGGCTTATTACTTTCAATATATACCTTAAACGAATGCAAATATTTCCAGATAAAATTCGCGAAAAACAGTGATGCAAGAGCTTTCCATGGATCTGTATTTTTTTGGTAGAAGTAATTTAAATTTGGAAGCTATAGCATAACAAACGCTTCTTCAGTTCAGACGCTTTCCTAATACAATTTTACTTTCCGAGTTGAAGCGATCACTACTAAGCGAATTCACCGTGACAAAATCACAGTTACTAAATCACCGCACCAAACAGAAACGTGTCGGAACATGTTTTGGTCCAGCCTTGCAACAGGTATAAACACGACATACAATACAGTGTTTACTAAGGGCTGCCTACACTCGCAGTGGGTAAGGATAACGGGAGTTTTTGTATTGACATTGTAACTCCATAAAGAAGGGTTACAGTTGGAACTGTATCTTTCTGTAACAATCCATTCAAATAACAATGCATTTATTATGGAGTAGTGGAATGCAGACATCCCCATGTTTTAACCAAGACGCGTTGAAACATGCCCACGTACACAATGTGTAATTGACATTTGAATGATATTAATTATGTTAAAGTTCATACATATATTGGGTAGATAATAATATCAAAAATCAACCATATTTCGTATATATGACTTCAATTCGGCTCGGTGTAGTATTATAAATGATTTAAAGTAGGCGATGCATAATTTTCAAGATGTAAAGTGGGTGATGTTAAACAAATTAAAGTATTTTATGTTTATTAAAAATAAAGTAGACGATGTACATTAAAATGATTTTAAGAATGTGATGTATATAATATAAGTAGTAGGTTACGTATAACATACGAAATTTAAAGAGAAAAAACGTATAATAGTCTATAAATAATTCAAAGTAGACTGCGCACAGTATAAATGATTTAAAGTAGACGATGTATAACAAATACCTACTTTAAAGTAGCTATGTTTAATATAAATACTGTACTTTCAAGTAGATGATGTATGATATAAATACGAGTAGACTGTGCTTAGTATAAATAATTAAAAGAACACTATGTATAATATAAATACCTACTTTAAAGTAAGGGATATTTAATATAAATACTTTTAAGTAGGCGATATGTAATATAAATACTTTATAATAGACGTTATGTAATATATAATACATACTTTAAAGTAGGCCATGTTTAATATAAATCTTTACTTTAAAGTATGGGATATTTAATATAAATACTTTAAAGTAGACGATATGTAGTATAAATACTTAAAATTACACGATGTGTAGTATAAATACTTAATTTAAAGCAGGCGATGTTCAGTATAAATACTTTGAAGAAGGCGAGGGATTAAGTCAACATTATTGCTGGCCACGTGTATTGTTTTTCGACATCTCTTTCCTTTCATATTAGAAAATGCACGGGTTAGGTAATTACGAAATCGAACGGACTGTCAAACCAATTTTGGATTCAAAACCAAACCGAACGTACCTAATAATATACATTTGACTCCAAATTATCGTATTGAAACCGATTTATGCTTTGTTTTCCCATTCTTGTTGATTTTACCCTTCATACCTTTGTCCTTTATATCGTATAATATGCAACTTAGAACACAGATTGAGGGCTGCCATTATGATGTTGCATAAGAAATTTGATTTACAATAAACTGTTCAGAAAAACAGGGGTTTAGACAGGGAAACGCTCATCAATACTATGAAGTGCTTGGCTTGGTACAAATAAAGAGAAAAATAAAAAACACACTTTTACTCAAGGAATTAAATCAGACCCAGCTAAGTTTTTTTCAACTTAAACCGTTGTCTTTTTAATTTTCACACGCTCAATCTATCTAGGAAAAAACTCGCAAAGTTGAAACAAGAAAATATTTTCAAGAGTGAACTGTTAACAATGATATCTATAGTTGAATCAGTCCTGGCTTTCAATTAGATGGACTAAAAATAAGAGGTGCAATATATTATACAACCTAAACTGTAGCCTGCTATGCAGATCAAAGAGCTCGGTCATATTTTTGATCTCACCTTTGGACAGGGACTCGGCCTTGTAGCGAATTTCCATAGGGCAGATGGGGTATTGCAGTGACCCTTATGGTGAGACCCAAGGTCGGGAGTAGAAAATGAGCACCGATCATGGTCCCCAGAATATGTTTTGGGGTGTCATTAAAAATGTTACATATAAGCGTGTTCGCTCTCTAACAGACGCATTTTAATAAGTCCGATTTGGTTCACACGTTGGTTGCCTAAGTCGCTCGGACGAGGTATTTAGCCAAAAAAATCCAACAATCGATAGCCCGTTTTTTGACCGAAAGTAAATTTTTATGGAAATTTTCCGTACTAAAATGACACTTTTTTTAGGGTTTGTATGTAAAAAAAATAAACGTATGGTATTATTCTACACATTTGGTTTTTTACACTACCTTAGAGCTTGCTTGGCTCCCGCAATACGTAAAATAGGCCTAGCGCAAAACTATTCGGTTCAAATCCACGTGGGAACATCTTCTGATCCGAGGCCGACGGCGGAGTTTGTACTCTGCGAGCGAAGCGAATTAGTCCATAACCCGAGGCCGCAAGGTCGAAGATAGTTTTCCCTCTACGAGTGAAGAAAGTAACGCGTGAGTCGAAGCTGGAATCTTAGGTGCAAACAAATTCCACTAATATATTCCTTAAGGGCAGCTATTCAGCGCCTTCCTGAGTTGACCAATTTCCCAAACTGTTGGTTGAAAACCTAAGACATATAAAATTAATTTTTGAAATTCGCTCAATAGGCCAGTCGGTAGAGGTAAATTTAGACCAAAAGTTCCAGTAATTTGCAATACGGCTGATTTTTTTTATAAGTACATTAACGTATGTAGATTAACATAAAAAAAGTTTACCAGTCTATCGATTTCCTAAAGTCGAAAAAAAAATGATAATCGATCGGTTTTCTCGATTTTAGGAGTACCGGACCCACCAATTCATTTTAAACAGCTCCAGTTTAGAAAATTTTCAAAATATCAACCTGAAAGTTTTTTTACAAGTTAGATATATAGATTCAAACAAGATCAAGGAGTATAAACCTTTTTTATTATTTACTTTTCAAAGCACAAGTAACTTAAAAAAGTATAATTTTAGACCTTTTTAGATTTTTCATCAAAACGCTTGAGTTAATCGGCTGCAGATTAGTCATTTTTTTAAATATAATTTTTAAAATAAGTATAGCAAAAAACAATTGTGTTTTTAACTTCTGTACCAATTTTTAAATCGATATGTTCAAAAATGTCGAAAATGGAGTCGTTGAATCCAAAGCGCCTCGTTTTTAAAAATAACATGATCAAAATCGTTCATACTTACTAAGAATATTTATACTAGTGTACTCAACTTGTAAAACAAATTTGATGTTGATATTCCAAAAATTGACGAAACTGGAATAGATTGAAATTAGTTCGTGAGTCCGGCACTCCTAAAATCGATAATCGAAATCGACTCCTAGATCGGGTCATTTTCAAGATAACAAGCTGAGACTAAGCATAAATATTTAAAATATATATTTTAACTCCTATGTTAAGTTTCAATTCCATATATTAAAATTCGGCCGATTTAGAATGAGCCAACGCTTCATATATGATTAAGATGTCCCCTTTTAGTGATTTACCCGGCTGCAAAATACATACCTGCATTTTTGAATTTTTTCCAGACAAACCATTGCTCGGACGAAATAAATACATATGACCTTTTTTGTTGAAAAATACCTCCCCTACACGTTGGTATTTTTTATTTTTCTCTATCTTCATCCCAGCACGAAATATTAAGAATAATCGGAAAAAAAATGATAATCGATTTTCTTTTTCGACTTTGGGAAATCGATAGACTGGTAAACTTTTTTTTATGTTAATCTACATACTTTAATGTACTTATAAAAAAAATTCAGCCGTATTGTAAATTAATGGTAGTTGAAACCTATACCGACTGGGCTACAACATACGTCGGCGAGATCTAATTATTTTATGTCTTTGTGGGTCAATGATTTTAGTACAACTTTAAACAAATCGTGAACGCCTGTGTATACAGACACCACGGGAAACAAACAAACAAGCTATTTATAGCGAGTGACTACAATATAAAATATGTGTTTTTTTTATCGATTACATTAAAATATTTTAACCGGATAGTTAAAAGCTCGTTAGGACTGTTTGCCTCGATCAATCGAGGCTGTTTTTTTTAAACATTTTGCACATTTCGAAATCTTCTTTTCTTTGCGTTCTTTGTTTCGGTTTTGTTACGAGTTAAACTAGAAAATATTCAATAAACTCGTGGGAACCGTGTATTCAAATCAAACGCATTCTAAGTTTTTCCTTTAAACTTAAAACCTGTGACACAATATTTTTGGGAAACCGTCATTGCACTTTACAAACACCGTATGTCAATGTATTTATATTACATCGGTGCTACGAACTATATACTTTACATTCATTGGGGTTTTTCTTAAAATAACGCAGTGTTTCCTTTGGTTATAGATTAGAGTTAATATAGTGGACTGTATCTTTTTAAGTAAATACCTTAGTCGTTAGTGGCAGTTGGAATGCACATAAGCTCTTGGGTTTTTCTAAGATTTCTTCCTTTAAAGTTGAAGAATCTTCTATTTTGTCTCTATTATATAAAAAGGTTTTTCTACTTCTTCTTCTCATAATTATAAAGTAATAAGAACAGCTACTGTCTAGCGAATCCACTGCCAAGGGATGCTTGGAAAAATTAGTGGGGAAAGAAGACCCTGTTGAGTCAGCAAGAAGAAAAATAAATCTCTCTATTGTATAACAAAAGTTTTCTTCTCATAATTATAAAGTAATAAGAATAGATTAAATACGTGTATTGCGTAGCGGTGACCATTGCATAACTTCAAGGCGCTGTGTATTGCGTAGCGCAGACGTATTGCATAACTACCAGGTGCACAAATTCATGAAGTCGATTATGAAGTCGAATTCTAGTTGAAAAAATAAAGTTGAACGGGGCCTCCCGGAGATCGGAGGTGGGGGGGGGGGTTGGCGAGCGGAGCGAGCAAGGGGCGAAGCCCCTAGTATTCATTAAATGATAAACAAATTGTAATACAAAAATTATAAACAAACATTCAAAAGAGTAGTTATAGGTTTTATTAAATAGTTCTTTTTTTTATAATTAGAGAAAAAATAGTTAACTGAAACAAAGAGGAGAAGAAGAAAAGCGAACAAAACAATAACATTATTATTAAAGAAACATGGTTTTTAATAAAGTTTAGATAATTGATGTCTAGATAATCGTTTGTTTTGCTGAATACTAAACAAGCAGTAAGATTTTGCGAAGTATTCAAAAGTCGAAGATTCTCGAACATAGAGTACCCACACGCTGACGAAAATTCGACAGCAAAAACATTTCGTAAAGACGGATAAAAACCAAATCTAACAACTCTATTAAGGGTCGGCTCTTGTAAAACAGAAAGCAACCTGCGACTCCAGCGCTTCACCCAAAAGCGGCGGTAGGTTACGCGGACATTGCTCATCCTAAATCTATTTAAAACCCGCAATTATTCAAATACCGTTTTTTAAAAAATACTAAACTATGGGGGACAAAATTCTTCATCCGAATGGCTTGGTAATTTTTCGCTATAATTAATATTTACAATTTAAAAAAATATTTAAAATCACCCTATAGCGGCGGTAGGTTACACGGCCATTGCTCAGCCTAAATCCATTTAAAACCCGCAATTTGTTCAAATAGCGTTTAAAAAAAATACCAAACTCTTGGGGACGATATTCTTCATGCGAATGGCTTGGTAGTTTTTCGCTATAATTAATAGTGACAACATAAAAAATATATTAAAAATCAATGTTTTAAATTGTTAATAAATATTAAACAAAATATTTTCTTAGTTTTTAAAAAGCAATTTGCATGCATATTGACCATAGCTTTAAAATGACATATCGTTTATAATTTTCCGATCAAAAATAAAGGAAAAATTTTGATTTTAATTTAACATTGGTCTTATGGAGTGTCAGCCAACATGGCCGGCAGCTAGAGCCGACCCTTAAGTGTAATCTTTGGATTTATGATTATAATTAGAGTGTTCATAAAGTCTCTTTAACCCCTTTATAATTTTTTTATTGAAAATAAGTTAACAAAACTTATAAATCTCGTGTTGCATAACGGGTCACATTTTTTGAAATACCTGAACCTTTATGATTTTGGGGGCTTGAGGGTGGTAATCAATTTCAATTTAGTTAGGTCATGTAACACCCCATTGAAAAGCTTATTAAAAGAGAAACAGAATGGCGCGAACTAAAGCTTAGTATATTGCTTCGTTTCAAAGTAATGGACAATCAAAGTTCTGGAAAATTATATTGTTATCATAAAATCAAAGCACGTTATTAATTTGGCAATATTAGGAATAAGTAGGTTGTATGTTATTTTCCAGAACTTTGATTGCCCATTACTTTGAAACGAAGCAAGATATTAAGCTCTAATTTACGCCATTGTGTTTCTCTTTTAATAAGCTTTTCAGTAAAGTATTACATCTTTATATTTGAAATTGTTAACCCTTTACCTCCCTAAGCACCCAAAATAATAAAGGGTTAGATATGTCAAAGCATTTGTCCTGTTATGCAACACAAAATATATATAAAGTTTTGTTAACATATTTTCTCTAACAAAAATAATGAGGGGGTTAAATGGACTTTATGAAAACCCTGTATATGTCCTGTAGCATTAAAGTGTGTTTATGGTGTTGGTCTTTTCAATATCAGCGCGGAGCTAAATCCCCGACCGACAGTTCACTTTCCACCCGTTCGGAAAGGTTTCCCAGATATTATAATTACCTGAAAATTAATCAGCGTAGTACACTATCATTCCACCAATTCTTTTTACGATTTCAATATGCGATAGGAAATTGAAATTATTGACGCCATTTTGAAATCTGTTATGAGCTAATATTTCAAACGAAAATAGTTCTTTACCAAGAAAAATTTCAATTCAATCCGTCAAACCGTTGCGGATATATACCGCTTGGCGGATGCCTGGGAAACCAACTCTTGAAGTTTGGAAACACAATTTTCCGACGCCCTGTCTAGAAAAAAACAGGTTTTTTCAGTTTTACCTTAACGAATATGTTTGGATTGCTCGCGGACAACGAAGATGCCGCCTGTTACAAAAAGTGCGGGCTCTTAAGCGGCCCATACACTACACATGCATTGCACGCCGTGCAAGCACGACGTGCCAAAAACGGACGAAACCTGCCAGTGTGTGGAGGTCTCCGTGCTAAGCACGCCGTGCAATGCATGGCACGATGGCAATCAAGACGAGTTTGATTTTCGGCACGCCGTGCCTTCCGCCGCCGTGCCAACCTGCTAGTGTGTGGGCCAGTCCCGCGCCACGTGCTGAGAGTGAAACGTCTTCGCTATGCTATCTTCATGAATCGCACCAATCAACAATAATGGTAACGCTTTATTTTTCGTTGAAACAGGCAACTCAATCGCAGTGACAACCGACTTCTAGCACGTCACGGAGCAGACTGAATTTTCAGTGTGTGGCGCACGGCGTGCCAAGCCAAGCACGGCGTGCCATTGCACGGCATGCAATGCATGTGTAGTGTATGGGCCGCTTTAAGGTACTGCTACACTTGTCGGATTCGGCCCGGTCCTCTCCGTCTCGTAAAAAATGCGGAACAATGCTTCTCATGTTTTTAAATGGAAGCGGCTACACTCGTTCGGTCCAGTCCGACGCGGAAGAATCCTCCAGGGAGCATTCATCCGCATTTTGACGAAAGTGAGAGGAGCGGACCGGATAGGATCTTACAAGTAGAGCCACTTTCTTCGGCAGTGCCTCGGGTGTTTCCGCGAGCACTCGACACTTTCCGATGTCACGTGACTACCACGTGGAGTCTGCCCGTGCGCCGTTACCACGGTCGTAGTTATTTATTGTGAGTGTGTTTGTGTTAATTAAATGCAAGTGTGCTGGATGACGTAGCACTTATTTTACTTGTGAGATATTACAAAGAACTGTATGTAACCATGATGATCGTCTTGCCTGCACCTCATATTGTAGGCTAAGGAGAAATAATTCTTCATCTGAACTACTAGTGCTCGCACATGAAGACCACTGCTCCTCCATGCCTACACTCGGAATGACGTCGGCGGAGGCAGAAAGCGCGCGCTTCCTTCCGAATTTCCGTATAAGTGTAGCGCACATAAAATTCAGCGCGGACCGGACCGGATCCGTCAAGTGTAGCCTGAGACAAGTGTAGTCTTCCTCGGACGCACTTGTTAGTGTAAAATGCTATAGTAGGCCTTATATAATAATAATTCCAAATATCTTTGTTGGTTTATGATAGCGCTAGGTACAAGCGTAAATGGGGGGGAAGTAAAGGAATAGGTGCAAATTCCGCACGACCGGAATTTAGCGATAATATCGCACAGCCCACCAGGTTGATGTTTGACGAGGGTGAGACAAGGGTTAACCCTTGAGGGAAAAATAATTGGCAGGTGAAAAATGAGCACAGCATCTAGAACTCGCGCTTAGGCAATGAATACATATTAAAGGTGATTATTTCTCAGAAACTAATTTTCCTTAAATCAATTAATTGTGTAATTAGGATTACCAACTATGGTGGAGTAAGGCCGGGCCACACCGGGCATCCATCCATCCAGTGGACGGATTGGTTGGATGTCCGAAAAAGATCGCTCGCCTGCTTTCTCAATGGGACAACACACACCGACATCCATCCATCCGCTGGACGGACAAACGTCCAATGGATGGATGTTTCGGAATCGCTGGCCAGGCGATTTTTCAAAACATCCGAGCGGACGTTTCGTTCTGCACATGCGTTCAGGCTGGTAAAATAAATTAAACATACACTCAAGAGAAAGAAAACCTGCCACATATACCACGGATGGACGTTTTTGGTGTGAAGGTAGCACTCCGCGGACTTCCAAGGCTGGACGTCCGTCCATTGGATGGATGGATGCCCGGTGTGGCCCGGCCTTAAAGAAATTGGTTTTATAGTGATATCCAAAATATAGTGATACTTTTTAAAAAAACGAATATTTTTTGCAGAACGAAAACCTAACCTAACCTAAACTAACAATGTGAACATATTAAGGTATTGTTTTCTTTCCGTTTTTAGGTGTATATTACGTAAGATTAACTAATTTAGTGACTGCAATAATAACCTTTAGCTTACATGTATTCATTGCCTAGGAGGGGGTTCTAGGTGTTGTGCGCATTTTTCGCTGTGCGGAATCTTCGCGACACCAAGTAAAGAGCCCAGCTGTCAATCAGGAAATCCCAGATTCTTAATCCGCTTTACTGCAATAGTTTGCTTGATGTTCCAATTTATAGTGGAAAAATAGCTTTCGACTTTTGTCTCACAAATAATCTTGACTTGGTTTGAGTTTCAGTTTTTTCGATAATTAAGTGTCAGTATTTCCCATTCCCTTTTCGATTGTACCGAACCAAATGTTTACGGTGTTCCAAAGGCTATATTTAACACAAGTCTCGTAGACGCGGCTTCACTACCCGATAACGAAATGTTTTTGCAAACACTGCGCTGACCTTTGGTCGCCAAGCTGAACTCTGCAAATGTTTACCGCCAACTTCTGAACCCTCACCTCGGTTTGTTGACAAACAAGGGATGAAAAAGATCGCACAATGCGTGTTTACGAAATAGTTGGTTTGCTTTACGAATGGAACACGATACAAGTATTCCGTTACACAATACGTTAGCTAATAGGATAGAACTGAGGTTCGGCTTGGTAGACTTTGCTGAGGTCGCAAGTTCGTGTCTCGTGACGAAGAACCTCCAATCAATTCATGCATATGCAAATTGTATTGAATCCTAAAAAATTATTACGTTAAAATTTTGTTTACTAAATAAAATTATTAGGGAATTTTTATAGGGAAGATGAGCTATGGCGGTGATTTTTATGTTGAGGCCTAAGGTCGAGAGTAGAGTGGGTAATGAACACCGACCGTGGGCCCCAGAACACGTTTTTGAGTGTAATTAAAAATGTTAAATACATACAATGTGTTCCCATTTTACGTCCGATTTGGTCCAAATTTGGTACACACGTTGGTTGTCTAACTCGCTCGGACGAGTTCGTTATCAAAAAAAATCCAACAAACCTGTGAAATGTCCTCTGCTGGTAAGTTATTACAACAGCGAGTGCTTCAAAATTGCAGTAATTGTAGACAGATGTGTTTGTTCGGTTACAGTCTGATAAAATGGCATTCGATCATTTTCCTTTTGGTTTATTGACCACCATTTTGAGTCGGGTTAAGATAGTTTGCGTTGTTCGTTTTCTTTTATCAATACCTTTAAAATTAGGGATCACACGATAGAGGGTTTCTTTTAAAAAATTCGTGCAGTCCCACAATTTCCAATTTCTAAAATTTTATGCATCTTAAATATTTTATGAATTTATACTGTAGGCCTATTTGTTAAACATTTTTATTTATATAAGTTATTACATATTCAAAGAAAGATAAAAATATTATATTTGAATTGCTTTTTATTTCATACTGATAGATCAAATGATTTAGAAGTTATTAATATTATAGTGAAGAAATTAATAATCGAATATGTTTATATATGTTATACGAAGATGCACGAATCTTTTAGAAGTTGAACGAATAGGTGTCTCTTCTTTAAATTTGTATAAACAAATATTTTGATGATAAACGGTTGTATTTATAAACAGATTATAACCTCAAAGCAAATATTATAACGTATATTATACCATACATTAGTTCTATAACACATATTTAAATAAACGGTATCATGAAACTGACACATACTTTCTCCATCAGAACTTTGATGAAAAGTAATATAACATACTCTACCTTTTCATCAGTAGAATAATAATTCAAAATACCATTTTTTTTTATTTTTAAGAGTAATTTTCCCATAAAAATCCATAAAATAACGGAAAAACCAACTTTTATCAAAAACGGCTCTAACGATTTTGATTAAAATTTTATAGTTTATGGTACTTTAGGTCCCTAATAAACTATACAATTTTAATCAAAATCGTTAGAGCCGTTTTTGAGAAAAGTAGATTTATCCGTCATTTTAAGGGTTTTTATGGGAAAATTAACCTTAAAAATAAAAAATTCACAAAAATGAAAAAACACCTGGAGATACCGTGGATTAGTACCTCCATACCAAATTTCATCAAAATCGGACGACTGGTTCAGGCTCTAGGTCTGATAACATCCACACACACACCCGCACACACAGACACACACACAGACATCACTCCGAAAACCACTTTTTTAGATTCATGGGGACCCAAAACGGATATTTCCACCAAAAACTCAAACTCGAAAATTTTTACGGATACAATACTTTCTCCATATACTATGGTATAGGGGGAGAAAGTAAAAAATCAACTTCACAAGAAATTATAACGATTGAAGTTGTAAACATAACCTCAAACTATAATCTACACTGGGTTTGTTTAAGTATTACAGAATGATGGGTGAAATCAGCTGTTATATTATATGTTACTCACGTACGTACGGACGTCACTCGCTTTTGTAGGAGCTGATTGAAAAGTAAAACAAAATGCAGTATGAGAAACCATGGTCGTTCTGAAATTGTTATAATTATATTGTGAATTGTGTTTTTCATAGGAACAGTACCTAAACATTTTTGTAGAGAGTTCTTTACCACCCTGTATATATACATTTATAAGGTACGAAACCTCAACGTGTCAGTTAAAGTAACGAATATTTAATGAACGTTTGAGGGAAAATAAATTAAAGCAAATGATAACATCCATTATATTTGGACCAATCGAGAAAATTTAATTTTGTTTCCAGTCTAATTTTTCAACCAAGAAAACTTCTACGATTCACGAGATTTAAAAAAATAACCCGTAAGCAATGAATTGAAAAATGTGTTTCGTCTAAAAATTTTAAGGACAATTCAAAAATTTTGCGATATCCGATAAGTTGATTGAAAGTTACCAAATAAAATATGAACAGTACGCGTGTACGCCTAATATATGAAAGGATAATCCGAGCTAATACCACTACCCCTGGTCAACAATACTCCAGGTACGCACCTCTTTCCCTTTCTACAACCCCCTGTCCCATTGTTAATGACTTCTCTGTCAGTCAGTCAGTATCTAAGTGGCTTCGTTGCAGTACAGACCGTTTCAGTGAATGTTTATCAGTGAGTGTTTGTGCGTTCTGACCAAAGTGTCAGCTTGCTTGTCTTTAATATTGGTGAGTCATGTTGAACCGTTATTTTATGTACTTTTAAGATCATTCTGTAAGATTTGAACCATTTTCCAACTAAGTACAGGCTGAAGTCAAATATAAACGAATTAAAGCAGGCGATATATATAATATAAATGATATAAAAGTTTGCTATGGATAATTTATGCGAGTTAAAGTAGACTATGTATAACATAAGTTACTTAAAGTAAGCGATGTATTTAACTATTTAAAGTAGGTGATGTATTTAAATATTTAAAGTAGGTGACGTATTTAACTATTTAAAGTAGGTGATTTATTTAACTATTTAAAGTAGGTGATGTATGTAACTATTTAAAGTAGGCGATTAATAATGTAAATGAATTAAAGTAGGTTATGTACAATATAAATTATTTAAAATAAACACAATTATTTGAAGAAGTCAATGTGTAATAATAATGTGAACTATTTAAAGTGGACAATTTATAATATGAAATTAATTATTTGTTAATAAGTTTGTTCAAACCACTTGCACAATACAGGTTTGAATAATGGAAAATTAGTGGAAATAGGGCTCCAAAACTAGAGTATTTTTAATTGCTGCATTTTAAAAATCTGACGCTGTCATGTTATCCCACGTAATAATGTTATTGTCAAACTAAACAAGTTTATTTTAGTCGATTATAATACCATACAGACGAAAAAATAATTATTATTATGACCTATCCTGTTATATCAGCTAGTGTTTGTATTTTGTAATTGCGTATATTTATAAACATCCTTATATATAATTCTGTAAGCGAAATTTTGGATTAAAAATTGTGGGAATTTGGTAAATCGTAGGATGATGGGAGAGGTATCAAATTAAAGGTATCGATTCAAGAAACGAGGGAAAAATATAAGTTTTTTCTAAAATTAAAAACTAAAGGGTTTTTGGGGTCCCTGAAAAACAAAAAATCCCCATAAGAAATACATGAGAATTTAAAAACATCTGCTTTGTTTACATTAAAACATTTGGTATTAAATAAATAAATTAAAAACATAAAACAGCTGTTCTGTAGTTTATATTAAAACATTAATTTGATCTATACTAATATTATAAAGAGGTAAAGTTTGTTTTTTTGTTTCTTTGTAGGGGGTAATCTTTGGCACTACAGAACCGATTGAAAAAATAGTTTCACTAATAAAAAGCTACACTATCCCTGAGTAACATAGGCTATAATTAATTTCGATAAAAACCTTTTTTTATTTCAATATTTATAAATTAGTCGGAAAAAATTCTTAGGTTAGGCCTAGAATGATAAACCAACACAATATGTATTTACATTTATTACCATAACAACCAATTGAATAAAATAACAGATACCGCAATATAGCTGGTTGCTCTAGTATTTCCATTAACAGCTGATTTCAAAATTTGAAGCAATTATTTTTGTATTTCTAGCTTTTAGGTTAGGGTTTTAAAGTGTACACCTGAGCCTTGCTGGTTCTTTTAACCATTGTTATAACTGATGTTATAAAATATAAGAAATAATTTGATTTGAACATTTAACATTATTTACCATCTTAGTTTTGAGGTTATTATTAATCCTACACCATTATTATAAATAAAACATAACATATGTTTTTGGAAGGTTCCATTGGGGGGTTGGCGTGCGGAGCACGCAGGGGTCTCCCCTAGTTTGTTTATATTATATTTGTTTTACAACACACATCAAAAAGTGTTTTCTAAAAGCTATTAACAAGTACGGTTACTAAGGATGTAGATTTTGCAGAACTTACTAAAGTTGTGCGCTTGTGCTTCGAGGTTTTTTTTCCTGAATTTAATCGTAGACCCAGTTTCACTTTTCTACTCGACCCCCGTTTGATTTAGGTTTTTACCTTTTTGAAGTGAAAACTTCTTTAGGCGTACCTCAGAGCTCTTGGCGTACCTAGCACTTTTTGGATGAGATAAAATATACGAACTCACGATACACACTTAAAGTGAGACGTTTTGCGTTTATGATTTCATCGACGACTCATTCTTCAACGTTGGTTTACACACGTACTAATGTAAACCAGACGGTTTAACGTAACAGCTGATCATAAAAGAAGAAGAAGAAGAAATCTACGAAATAAAACAGGCAGTGGTAAATTCAAAGGCTTAAACTCAATAGCTGTATGGAGTTAGTCTCGTCGCGCTACCGATGAAATGGATATTGGGCTTCTAAATTTTGTAAGTTAAATTTGTGAATGTTTTGATACCTTTAAAATGGACATAGTACTTTCTCATTTTTTTTTAATTTATAAATTTGCTAACTTGCCAAGATGAAAGTAATGATAGTACTTCGGATTAAATCAATATAACCAAAGATTGTATTCACGGCAGTCTTCGCTTCTGTCGGCAGTAACACGACTGATTTATTTTTTAGTCATGGACATTAAATATATGGAAAAAAAACGAATTTGAATGAAAAATATCTCCTCCAAAGGGGGTACCAAGAAACCTATAAAACATATTGAAAAAGTACGTGTTTTGTTTATTTTCACTGAGTAAGTACTGTAATATCAAATGATGTCAATGCTATTAATTATTTGGATTCATTCACGAACATTTGCGTTGTGTTCAGGTCACTGACATTGTAAAGTTCCAAACCTTTCGGTGCCCAAATCAAACGGGCTGTAGTAACTTTAGCAAAGGAATCGGGGTCTGGCCATTAAATTAGGGTCTAGTAAATGAATTTGTCTAAATACCTCAGCTAGGCAGGAGTGAAAATATTTTTGAGTTGACTGCAGCGCTCCAAGTGGCAGAGCTGTAAACTACTAGCATTGCGTTTGTGTGCTTTTCATTTTCCCGCTAGCAAATATAGGGCAGCTTTATACAAGTGGAAATAGAGGGTTACGGACGTAATCCTGACTGTAAACGTAAGTTACTGAAATGCGCATGCGTGACAATGTTTGCGAGTATGTGTTATTAAACACAGCTTTCTCTCACACATTCGAAATTAACGGATATATTATTATTTTGATATTCCTTCGCGAGCAACAAGTTGATGTGACAACCACCAGAGTGCAGGCTAAACACTCGAGTAGATAGAGACAGTGTGGCCATATGAAAGTGGCCGCCATGTTTTTCCTAAAAGTAATGTCATCTGCTCAGAATTATAATGTAAAGATAAGTGTCGATCTCTTTGTAATTATAAGAGAAATTACCTCTTTGTTTTTTTGTATAAAGGGAAAAACAAGCGATTTAATTGTTACAGTTTGATATTTATATTGAAATTAAATAATAAATCGACCACGCAGCTGGACCGCTGACGTGAGTTGAGCAAATTTCCAAAATTAAGTTTATATGCCTATGTTTTAGGGTTTCAACCAACAATTTGGGAAATAGGTCTACTCACGAAGGCGTTGAACAGCTGTCTGTGTGTACGCAATATATTAGTAGAATTTGTTTCCTCCTAGTGGCCTCGTGAGTTTGCATCACTTGGCTTTGAACTGGGTACTTTTATGGTATTTTACGTTTTTGTCGATTTTGGGGGAACCAAGCGAGCTACAAGGTCGCGTAAAAAAACAAAATGCGCAGAATGACACCATACATTTATATTGTTAGAAAAAACTCTAAAAAAATTTCATTCTCGTAGTAAAAATCTCAAAAAAATAGTTACTTCCGGTCAAAAAACGTACTTTCGGTTGTTGGATTTTTTTGGCTAACGAACTCTTCCGAGCCACATAGACAACCAACACGTGTACCAAATTTGGACCAAATCGGACTTAAAATGCGGCCGCTAGAGTGCGAACACATATATACATATGAATTTTTTTTACACCCCAAAACGTGTTCTGGGGACCATGATCGGTGCTCATTTGCTACTCCCGACCTTGGGTCTCACCATAAGGGCCACTGCAATAGCTCATTTTTCCTATGGAAATTCGCTAATAAAAACTGGGTTTCTTCTTAAAAAGTGTATTCTGTTTTTTCGTGCAAAAAATATAACAAATATAATAGAAACAGATAAGAATTTAGGATAAACATGGCTGCCGGCCAATAGGAAACAAGACCTCACTTGGCCACACTGTCTCTATCTAGTGACTGTATCGAGTAGGAAGTAGGAACACAAATTCGACGCGTAAAGCTTCCACAATAAACCAGATTTTTTCTTCATGAATCATCAATATTTATTGAAACTACTTTTATTTGAAACATATAATTAAACTTCGAATGTGGTGAGTTTTTTTTTTAAATTTTTTTTTTTCGAAATTCGAATTATTCAATAAGAAAAAATTGCAAACTTGGATTTTGAGTTAAGTCAAAGAACAAATTTAGTTAAAGAAAAATTAAAAATACTAAGCACTATCCATATTCGGACTGTCATAACCTTTAAATTACATATTCAGAGTAATTTTTTGATCATTATTACTCCAGTAATCTTGTTACGCATTTAACTTTGCTCGTACAGTTGGAATTCAAAATGGTGGATGGGTCTGTTTGTTTACTTTGCTCCATTTTTCCATATAGACACAGTAGGCCCAACTATCTAAAAACCACTAATTAAATAAACGGTATCAGTTAACTGACACAAACTTTCTCCCAACTTACTGTAGTCAAAATAATATTGTTTTCAATCATTTTATTTATTACTTTTTAGAGCAAAACAAAAAAATAATATTCTACCTACGTCAATCGTAAAAAAAAATTGTTGTCCTAGGCGGGATTCGATCGCGCGACCTTTGAATTACTGGCCGTGATCGCTACCATGGTGCTACCCTGTGCGGCCGAGGCCGCGATGCTAGATTGACAACATAAACTTGTTTATTTTTAAACATTTCCCCATAGTTATAAAACGCCGAAGTTTTGATAAAAGCGGGCGGTGTAATTTTGTTTGGCATCTTAAGCACTATAAATACTGAAAATTTGATCAAAATCGTTTGAGCCGTTTTTGAGAAATTTGCATTTTTGTCGTTTTTTATGGGTTTTTAGGGGTAAATTACCCTTAAAAATTAAAAATGCCAAAAAAATGAAAAAACCGCTTGGAGATATTAGGGTTTAGTACCTACATACCAAATTTCATGAAAATCGACCAATAGTGTCCTCTCTGGTCGTGTATACATACTGACAGACTGACAGACAGACACCACTCTAAAAACCCTTTTTTTGTTCAGGGAGCACCAAAACAAAAAATTCCACTAAAAATATTTTTGGGTTCAGGGAGCACCAACACAGATAATTGCACTAAACAATTTTTTGGGGTTCTGGGAGCACCAAAACAGATAATTCAACTGAAAATTCAAATTCGAACATTTTTACGAAAACAATACTTTCTCCATATACGTAATAGGGTGGAGAAAGTAAAAACATGCCCTTCCAAAACAAAGAAAGATTTTCATGCGGGGGAACAAACTTATTACCTATAACCAACTTATTAAGATGTTGAGCGTAATATTTCCGGAACTCTGTAAACTTCGGTTATTTTTATAGGAACTGGGAGACTTTAACGAACGGAAGGACATGATTCATCCTGACTCTAAAAATCCATAGAAAAGCACCGTATCGCCGTAATCTACAGACTGGGCTGCAACCATTAGCTGCACGCTGCTCATAACAAACATGGCGTATAGACACTCACAGATGATTAACTCGTGAAATCTTCCATTCGCACAAATAACTCGAGTAGGCACAGATACGTTTCGAGTGTTTATTTTAGATATACTGTACTCGCAGTTTGTCCTAATTTTCAGTATGACTCAGAGTGTATATAGGGACGGTGACAATAATTTGTGTTTTTGCAAAAAGATTATTTTTGGATAAACCGTAAGTACCAGCTATATTTACATAATTTAGATAACTGATTAAACTATGTCTGGTTCATAAATTTACTAGTAAGCCCCCGTGAAAAATCACAGGCAGAGTAATTAGATACACATCAGAAATACATAGTTTAAAAAAAACTACTACATATATATTTTAAAAACAACAAACTTTATCTAGGCCTGCCTATGCTGACGGGGATTTTCAACTAGGTAAATGTGTACTATTATAAGGATTATAAAACTGTAAGAATATTTGTAAAAATTTTGTGTTTATATTCATTATTATATATCTAAATAAAGATAAAAATAATATCTTTTAATTGCTTTCCAACTTCATATTGATAGATCAAATAATGTAGAAGTTATTAATATTATAATAAATAAATTAATAATTGAATATGTTTATATGTTTTCGGAAGCTAAACGAATGGGCATCTCTTCTTTAAACTTGTATAAATGAATCTAAATATAAAAGCGAAATACCACTCACTCACTCATCACGATTTCTCAAAAACTACCAAACGGATTGAAATGAAATTTGGTATGTAGCTTCCTCTATGGCCATAGGCGCTCGCTAAGAAAGGGTTTCAAAAAATTCGAAATTTTAGGGTGGGTTTGGGGGGATCAAAGTTATTAAATCACGATTTCTTCAAAACTACCGAATCGATTGGAATGAAATTTGGTGTGTAGCTTCCTCTAGGGCCATAGGTGCTCACTAAGAAAAAGTATGAAAAATTTCGAAATTTTAGGAGGGGTTTGGGGGATCAAAGTTACTAAAATCATAATTTCAGATCTTTTATTGTTATGACAATAGTGCTTTTATTATTTAAGATCTATATATATAAAAGCCAAATACCACTCACTGACTGAACACTTAAAAAGAATACAATAACGTTAAAAAGACTGAAAATACCAACCACCACGGGCAACGCCGTACGGATCAGCTAGTATATTAATAATAAAAGGTTGTATTTATATTCATTTTATAACCTCAAAGTAAATCTTATAACGTATTATAGCCAACATTAGTTCTTTAACTCATATTTTTTAAGAAAATCAACTTCACATGACTTATATTGAGTTGTAAACATAACCCCAAAGTATAATCTAAGCTAGGATTTGTTTAAGTATTACAGATGAAGGTTGAGTGTATGGACGTACACTTTTATAGGAGTTGATCCTCTCTTTACGCTTAAGTTATGTGTGTTAATGTGGTTAGTTTAACTCGGCATCCAATACCAACACAATAAACACAACAATATTGTTGTTACGTATGCTGCTATTATCTTTAAGTTAACTATTATCCTACTCCGATTGTTTTGACAGTTACACTATCCGATAGGGAATCAAAAGGGTTACAAAAAAGATGTCTTGACATTTTTTGTTAGAATGTACGGTTTTTGAGTAATTCAGGTTTTAAATATTCTAACAGCCGCCATTTTGAAACGCATGATTGGATAAATTCGCCTCTTTTTCTTAACATAGGCCATTGTTTGGTGAAACTTTGTGCCAAGTTTGAACTCAATCGGTCAAACCGTTCTCTAGATGTGAATTATTTTGTAAGCAAAACAAAATGGCGGATATTTGAAAAATGAAGCGTTTTTAGAAAAAATATTATTCTTGATTTTCTATTTTGTTTTCGGGAATATGTTTATAGATATTTTTTTTTCTTATTTTGACCCATAGAACCATTTCCTGAAGGCTGTTTACCTATGGGACACCCGAATAAGTAAAGTTAGCCTAAATTGATTTCGTGGAAAGTTTAATGTGTGTATGTGCATTGTTTAAATTGTGTTTTAGCTTGCAAACAAACCTTAAATGTTGCAATTCAAACCTGATCATGCAAATTTACTTTAATTTCAAATTTAGAGTTTATTAGCATCTATACTATGGAAATTTCAGGTTGAAAATATTTGTTCTGAAGTGGCAAAATTATTGTTTATTATTTTAAAATGTCTAAATTTGCTAACTTGGTTAATGTGGTATTGAATGTAAATGCATTAATGAAACGTGTGTTGGTCCAGTGTAGGCCTAACCTAAAATTATGTTGATCAAAGTTCGGAATGAACCAATATAATCTCCGATTTATATTCATGTCAGTTTTCACTTCTGTTGGCAAACCTACGACTGCTTTAATATATATATTTTTTTCATTCAAATATAATAGTGAAACGGTTTTTTCGAATTCTTCTTATAAGAATATTATCATTCTTTATAGCTTTGCCGAATTCCACTGTGTCAGTTTTATCCGTTCTTGAAACAATTGTCGGACAAACGAGGCTAAATATGGTAGTCCAGCTGAAAGTAGAAATATTTCACTCGAACATAATTTTCACTTACAAACTCAAGTTTTCTCTATACGTCAGTTTTATTTCAAGACATGGCTTTAAGTTCAAGGTCGAAACGATTTGTTGTACGTATCGATCAGGGACTTGTATATCGATCCACAACAGAAACAAGAAGAGGTCAGGTTGCTACGGTATGTAAATATATACAACCCGAGGATATTGTCCAAGGTCCGAAGACTTTAACGAGCGGGTTGTACGATGTTCTGGCTTTATGATGTATGGGAGACTTTAACGCTCGGGTTATTGTGCGGCGGTGCTGTTTTAGTAGGTAAATTTACACGTTACGGAATATCCAAGAGTGGCTTCTCGACTTGTGTTGCAGAGCGTTGAACGTGCGTGTTTACGTTATATATTTTAATTCAAGTTTAGCTATCAAGACTTTTTCTGTTATAGCTTTTCAAAGTGAATAGTCGTTATATCCACTCATATTGAAACAACTAGAATTTATAAATAAAACAAGGGAACTTCTTCACCGAATTCGCTTTTTTAACACGATTTCAAGATAAATTAGAACTATTCCAAAATCTTCCTCGTATTTAGCACCTAAATTATTTAATAAGCTTTATATTGAAATAAAAACTTCCATACTAAAAATAAGTTTTATTTTCGAGGTTATTTTATGAAAATGTTAACTTTTTTTGAATGATTGGTAAAAGTGATATTGGTTCTGATCTGATCTGATCGTACAAGTATAGCCATAGCTTTAGTAGGTCTCGATTAAGAGTGTTGCCAATATCAACGCTACAATTATCCCTAGTCACTACCCACACCCGCAAAACTGCCTCCGATTAAAATACTGTGTAAATAGTTATGCTGTGTCGAAAACATACAGATTATTTGGAGATTTTACAATTGTGTATTGTTCACTCACATTGCCGAACCGGTGTTGTATTTATTGTAAGCCGTGGTCGGCAGCCGAGCGGGCCCTAAAATGCACGGGCTCTTTGTTTGCCTTTACGTAGGGCCGCTATCTTTGACTCGATTGCTTTCGCTCATCCGTTTTCCCCAAGCTTGCTCTCGGAACAGCTTATTACAACAACGTCTGGCCCGGGTACGACTGCACGCAACCACAAAGGACGAAACAGCGCCGCACTCCAAAGGTCGCGCTGCTACATGAGTCAAATGAAATAAAGGAACAGTATTTTCAAGGTCATCCAGATGTTGTCAAGGTCATCAGGTGTTCCCAGTGCTCTATGAGTTGCGTTATGCGCACCACGGCGTGCGCGGGGTCATCAGATTCCTATCTCGTGATTCGGTTAAGTTGGAAATCCGACTGGTATATACGAGTCTGGAATTTGCCCGTCGCTCCAGTATGGAGAATGTTTTTGAGTACTCATTGGGTTAAATTGACCGAACTAATGGTGCTCACAAAATATTTGTTGGGTCGCCAGACGAAGAACAATTTTTAGCGAATTTCCATAGGAAAGATGAACAATTGCAGTGACCCTTAAGGTAAGACCTAAAGTCGGGAGTAGTAAAGGAGCACCTATAATGCTCCGCAGAACACGTTTTGGGATGTCATTAAAAATTATGTATATACATAATTATATATACTGAGTGATTCAGAAATATACGGCAATGTCTTGGTAGCTCATTCCATAGCTAAAATAAGAAATCAAAGATCGTATAAACATATGCCCGAAACGATTCGTTTTCCAGATATCCGCCATTTGGATTTTAAACAAAATAATTAATTCATATGTTTGACTGATTGAGCTCAAACTGGGCATGACGTTTAACCTAACAATGATATATCTCAAGAAAAATAAACTATTATCCAATTATGTGTTACTAGCTGGCCCGATCCGGCTTTGCACGGATAGACAAATCAAAGTTAAATGTATATTGACAAAAAATATATTATATCAATAAATATATTACACTATGTATTTCTTATGGGGATTTTTAGTAACTTTGACCCCCAAACCTCCCCTAAAATTTCGATTTTTAAAAAAAACTCTTTCTTAGCGAGCACCTAGGGTCCTAGTGGAAGCTACATAATAAATTTCATTCCAATCCGTTGGGTAGTTTTGAAGAAGTCAGTTTTTAATAAATTTGATCCCCCAAACCCCCCTAAAAGTTCTAATTTTTTAACACCCTTTCTTAGCGAGCACCTGTGGCTCTAAGGGAAGCTACATACCAAATTTCATTCCAATCCGTTCGATGGTTTTAGAGAAATCGTGATTTTGTAACTTTGACCCCACCAAACCCCCTAAAATTTCGAATTTTTTAAAACTCTTTCTTAGGGAGCATCTATGGCCCTAGAGGAAGTTACATACCAAATTTAATTCCAATCCGTTCGGTAGGTTTTGATAAATCGTGATTTAGTAAATTTAACCCCCCAAAACCCTTCATAAAATTTCAAATTTTCGGAAACCCTTTCTTAGTGCGCGTCTAGAGCCTATAAAGAGTATTAGTGCCAAATTTCATGTTTGTAGGCTTCGTGGTTTTGGAGAAACTGTGATGAGTCAATGAGTCAATGGTATTTGGCTTTTATAAGTATAGATGATAATAGTTAAGTTATGTGTAATAATAGGTTTGTTCAACCCGGCAACCTATACCGACACTGTAAACACAGCAATATTGTATGTACATATGCTGTTATTACCTTTAACTTAGCTATTATCCTTCATTCGATTGTTTTGACAGTTACACCGTCCGATAGGGAATTAAAATTGCTATAAAAAGGTTTTTGTTCAAATGTACGGTTTTCGAGTAATTTAGGTTTGCAATTTTCAAACAGCCGCCATTTTGAAGTGCAAGATTGGATAGAATCGCTGATCTTTTCAAAAATTGATCATTGCTAGGTTACACATCAAGCCAAGTTTGAAGTCAGTTAGTCACACATATCTCTAGATATGAGTTACATGTAAAAAAAAAAACAAATGGCGGATATCTGGAAAACGAAGTGTTTTCGGGCCAATGTTTATTTATTGACCGAGCGTAAGCGAAGTCTCCATTTTAACTCGACCGTTCAGCATTTCGTCTGTATGTCTGTATGTCTGCGTGTCTATCTCACGATTACGGCCAAACGCCTTGACCGATTTTGATGATTTTTTGCATGAATGTTCCTTATTCCTAGGCCGAGCCATGTATATATACGGGTTTTTCCATTTTTCATTTTTAACCCCTTAAATAAAATAAAAATGGCGGCCGGACCGTTTCTCTCATTGTAAGCTTTTTTCCAAAGCCAGTTTGTCGAATTTAAAAACTAATAACATTTTGCTGAAAGCAAATTAAATTTTAAACAAAATTGTATTCTTGATTTTTTTCCGTATCCCTAACGGTAGGCTCACAAAACGGCCGTAAACTTAGAATTTGTTAAAAATCGTCCAAGTTTTTGTATTTCAACCATGTTTTTATACGTTTATTCTAAACCAATTCAAAAGTGTTCCACAGCTTTTTTGTAGATAAAGGTTTAAAGAATTCATATATGACAGTAAACAAATTATTGAAGTAAAATTAAGAAAGTTATTAGCTCAAGAAACAATCACGTTCAGTAACGAAAGGAAAATGTTTAACTTTAGGCCTACATATAAAGTAGTAAAAAGTATTGTATTTTTTTTCATAAATGTAAAAGTTTCGTAATTTAGTTCTAAATAGAATTGTATAAAAATATTTATCAATTCCTATTTCCTATTTCGAAAACACCAGTTTTTAAGTTTCTACTACAAGACTGCTAACAAAACTAGGCCCGTTTTGAATAGTAATTTAGGAATATATCATTTGCCAAAAAATGACATATTATTATAAGAAAGTGTAGAGGATAAATCAAAGAATTGAACTGTATACATGTAAATTATCATTCTAAATTTCATAAAAGTATTTGACTTAGCTTTACTTGAATTACAAAATGAGATGAAACAAATGAAACCTCGCGGCGATAAAGGGCATACAAAAAATGACCGTAGGACAGCGTGGGAAGTGTTGGTACATGGGTTGAGATCACTATCACGACGTTTTAACATCGTTTGTTTTCATTATTTCTAATATTGGAATATGATATGGAACTTAAGTTAACTTATGATACATTGTTAAGTTTGAGTTATTTAAGTATGCAAATATTTAATTGTATGTTGTCCCTCTATAACGCGATATTTTTAGCTATCTTACGCATTATTAACCTAAATAAAACACAATGCCTCAAAAAGAACATTTTTAGCAGTTAAAGCTCAAGAAAAGAAATAAAAACGAGAACTAGAAATCCCGGAATCGCGGGAGTTGTAAATAATGTTTCACTGGCTAAACCTTGTGCTTACTTCCTTTCTGGCACACTATTTTTAACCTAAGCTCAAAACCACATTTGTTATTTCAACGAGCGAGGTCTACTGTTCACAGAACTACTAGTATGATTTTTTTTATTATTTTTATCTATACAATGGGCTACCGAGACATTACAGTATAGTTCTGAGTCACCCTGTATAAAAGTGTTTGCACTGTACCTGGCCGCATTTTAAGTCCTATTTGGTGCACAAGTTGGCTTTCTAAGTCGCTCAGACGAGTTAGCGAAAAATCCAACTACCGGAAGCACGTTTTTTTGACATGAAGTAACTATTTTTTTAGGTTTATATTACTAGAATAAAACATTTTTGGGTTTTATCTAAATAAAATAAACGTAGGAGATTATTCCGCACAATTTGTTTTTTTGACACGACGTTATAGCTCGCTTGGTTTCCCCAAAATCGATCCAAACGTAAAATACCATAAAAGCACACGGTTCAAATCTACGCGGGGGATTTTACGGCGGGGACTTCTTCTAATCCGATGGCGATCGAAACGATGCAAGTTCATAATCCGAGAGCGCAGGTCGTGGTGCAAACTCGCAAATCCTCATATCTCCTACCGAAATTGCGCTCGGCCCAGCAGGTAGGTTACATGTGTCTATTTTATTATTGTATTCTATCGAATTCTATAAAAGCGAATGTACGCCCTTACGTACATACACACCTACGTATGTACGAACCGAGTATCATGTAATAATTATAACAGCTGATTTCACCCATCGTGATACTTAAACAAAACCCGGCGTAGATTATACTTTGAGGTTAGGCCTATGTTTACAACTTCAATCATTAAAATTACTTGTGAAGTTGACTTAAAATAAACGGTATCAGTTAACTGACACAAACTTTCTCCCAACTTACTGTAGTCAAAATAATATTGTTTTTAATCATTTCATTTTTTACTACTTTTTAGAACAAAACAAAAAAATAATATTCTACCTACGTCAATCGTATAAAAAAATGATTGTCCCAGGCGGGATTCGATCGCGCGACCTTTGAATTACTGGCCGTGCTCGCTACCGTGGTGCTACCCGGTGTGCCGCCGCCGCGATGCTAGATTGATAACACAAACTTGTTCATTTTTAAACATTTCCCCATAGTTATAAAACGCCGAAGTATTGATAAAAGCGGGTGGTGTCATTTTGTTTGGCATCTTAAGCACTATAAATACTGAAAATTTGATCAAAATCGTTAGAGCCGTTTTTGAGAAATTTGCATTTTTGTCTTTTTTTATGGGTTTTTAGGGGTAAATTACCCTTAAAAATTAAAAATTCCTAAAAATGAAAAAAAAATTGGGTGTGCGTCGGACCACACGGTGGAAGTTATACTTCTTTGGCCATTCTCATACACCCACTCACGCACACAAACAGACAGGATATATAAATGTACACAGGTCTGGACATGGGCAGTGGAGGGGGTAAATCTTATTGAAGCCGGGATTAGTAATTCCTAGCTTAGCCACCAGCGCCGCTGCAAGACAGTAGTGTCGTCGAAATGAATCAGTGTATGTATATATTGTGGATTCGGTGACCCTACTGTCGATTAATCGATAGTTCTTAAAAATTTGTTCTTACTTTTCAGCGTGACGCGGTTTCTCGACCAACATCCCATCCCAAAGTGTCTAACGGGCGCAAAGAAGTATAACTTCAAAAACGCCTGGAGATATTAGGGTTTAGTACCTACATACCAAATTTCATGAAAATCGGACCAATAGTGTCCTCTCTGGTCGTGTATACATACTGACAGACTGACAGACAGACACCACTCTAAAAACACCTTTTTGGGTTCAGGGAGCACCAAAACAAAAAATTCCACTAAAAATATTTTTGGGTTCAGGGAGCACCAACACAGATAATTGCAATAAACAATTTTTTGGGGTTCTGGAAGCACCAAAACAGATAATTCAACTGAAAATTCAAATTCGAACATTTTTACGAAAACAATACTTTCTCCATATACTACATATAGGGTGGAGAAACTAAAAAAATTAATATGAGTTATAGAACTAATGTATGCTGTATGTAAATACAACCTTTTATAATCAATACTTTTCAATACATCCGTTTTTACGAAATTTAAAGAAGAAATTCCTATTCGTTTAACTTCGTACACCTTCGTTTAACATGTAAACACATTCGATTATTAATTTATTCACTATAATATTTATATCTTCTATTCAAGTACAATTTTTAACAAAATAGGCCTACAGTTTTATAATCCTTTAAATTGTACACATTAACCGAGTTAAAAATCCCCGTCAGCTTGTTTAGGTAGGCCTAGATAAAGTGTGTTGTTTTTAAATAGTATTTCTTTAAATAATGTATTTTTGATGTGCATCTAATTAATCTGCTTTTGATTTTTTACGGGGGTTTACTAGTACTTAATATGATAACTAGTGTCATATATGTTACGAAATACAGAGTGTAAATGGAGTCGTTACACCTCGATATAATATTATTTAAAATGATTGCTGTAAAATCTCTGCCATACCTATTATAACATTTTTGTTGTTGCTTAATGGGGGACCCATCTTAGGAAAGCCCTTTAAAAACCACGAATGTCTGTGGTATTAAAATCAGCTAATCCATTCTCTCGCACCAGTGGCGGATCCAGGACCTCATCTGGGAGGAGGCAATACTTCCCATATCTGCAAAATAACTAGTAGGTTTGGGGGGGGGGGGTTCCCACAAAATATAAAAAATGTTAACGCAAAACTTTGAATTTGAATGGAAATATTTTGCTTGTCAACAACGTTTTACTTGTTAAATTCTTTATTTCATATTTACTGATGTCTAAAAACTTTGGTATGGCATCGGCCTTCGTACTTGATTGTATGCTTGAGATCTTACTCTCGTTTGTATTAAATATGTCAAAATATTTCACCTTTTACGAAAAAATATCACTTTTTGTGACTGCTTCTAATGAGTGAAGCTCTGATTTTGGAACATAATCTCCGAAACGAGTAAGAACAAGAAAATAGAAGTCACAGATGATGTGACATTGTAACTTATCACTTAGGCGTATAACCATATTATTGTGAGTGAGAACAATATTTGTTCACCATATAATACTTTTGACTTCGATAAAATTCAACAAATCTATTTCGGATTTCAATTTTATTCACAAATTAAAACGTGCGTAGGCCTACAATATAATATTTTATTTATTGCTTGCGGAATTATCGGAGGTTAGATTTTTAGTGATTTTATTATTTTTTACTATCCTTCATTGTTCATTATTAACTTTTTAATAGTTTTAATTTAAATTACGTAAAGTAAATGATGAACTAACAAAAGGATTTTTTATTTGTACAAAAAAACTGTGTCAGAATAAATAGGAAGCTTACTTGTGGATGTCTTCTGTTTTTTGTTTTGTTTTTTTATAAAAAATGTTAGTTTTGAAGTTCGTTTCATATTACTTCAAAACTATATCTCAATAAAATATCAAACAAAAATACAACTAAAATACACCAACAAATTAGATAACTTGATCTGTTTTTGAGGTAAACAACTATAGCCCAGTCGGTATAGGTTACAACTACCAGTAATTAGCAATACGGCTGAATTTTTTTTATAAGTACATTAAAGTATGTAGATTAACATAAAAAAAAGTTTACCAGTCTATCGATTTCCCAAAGTCGAAAAAAAATCGATTATCATTTTTTTTCGATTATCCTTAATATTTCGAGCTGGGATGAAGATAGAGGAAAATAAAAAATACCACCGTGTAGGGGAGGTATTTTTCAACAAAAAAGGTCATATGTATTTATTTCGTCCGAGCAATGGTTTGTCTGGAAAAAATTCGATAATGCAGGTATGTATTTTGCAGCAGG